>CAJHQP010006188.1:0-40027 GCA_905132765.1 Moricandia arvensis | reverse complement strand
CCAACCTACTGAATCTAACCTCTTAAGAGAAATTCAATATTCAAAAGAGACGAAGACCAAAAGAGCAACTACGAAGCCGACTCTATACTCTCTCAAACACATTTACCGAACTCTTTCTGATACAGTTAATAAGGTGTAAAATCTCAAATTAAACTTAATTGATATTCTATAAATACTTCTTCTCAAAAAGTCTTATAACCCTAATTAATTAAACATGAAGAAAAAAAAAGTCCTCAAAAGGTATATATTATTTTTAATTACAAAGAAACAAAGTAAATAAATAAAACCCTGCCAAACCCCTATCTCCTTGACGAACCCACAACCACCAGCGTGAGAAAAAACCATCTCGACTGTGATTACTAACCAGTTGGACTACCATTAGATTAATATATAAAATTAAATTAATATATTATTTAAATTATAATATTTAAAGATAGCATTCTTAGCTCTACTCTAGTGACATATTTTGATTATCTTGTTGACCATAAAATTTGTTCGTGTATGGAATCGTTATATTAGTATAGTTATTAGATATATTTTATCTCTAAACAACATATTTGATTAATACACTGAAATGATATAAAATAGATTATCGAGCAAAGATATGACTAATATATTAGTATGAGTATAGTTGGATACGGATAAATATGTTATAATTAGTCACAACTCACCTAAGTCAGCCAAATGTATACATTCAGTCAGAGATGCGATGCTGATGTAAAGCTCTAAGTGATGCTAAAATTAATTTGAAAAGGCGGGAAAAAATAAGGAAAAGAAAGAAAAAGAGTCGCAAAGCTGCTTCTAAAATCTCTCTACTACACAGTTCATTACATGGAAAGCTCAATTACATGTCTGTACAGTGTATTAATGTAGAAGGCCATGTGTGGTTGTGTCCTTTTCTTTTTGATCTGACTCTCTCTAAGGGATACATCTAGAACGTCAAAGGCCTTCTAATGGGAAGGAGCTAAAGGTTGTGTAAGTGCTGTCATTTCAGAACCATTGAGAGCAAGGCATCTATCGGGAGAGAATCCAACTGTAGCCTTCGCGTGGTCGAGAGAGAGTAGTCTCTCTGGCCATTCCCTCTTCGCACGTCAGGTGGAAACAAGACTGCGTCTTGACGCTGTGAAACCAACGCGTGTCTGGTTGCCTTGCTCACGTCCTCTGCATCTCTCTGTTCTGACCAACTCTGGTCCATATTGCTTTGCTGCATACATATTAGCAAGTATAGCAACATATGTTGCGTGTGTGTTGTGTGTGTGTTCCAAGAGCAAGAAGTGGCATTGCAAATCGTCATTTTGCTAACTACCAAATCTCCTCAAGCTTGTGAGTTATGTTTTAGATGAGGAATCTCATGGAAGAAACGTAACGCTGACTCCGTTGTATCTATAGACCATTTCCATCAATGTCAGCTTGAGTCACAAATCTTTAATCTCCCTGTGGTGAGGTCCATTGCAGTGCCCGTAGATATTAAGCTATATAGGAAAGGTACTCATGTACAGAGATATAAGACAGTGAGAGAATGATTAAATGCGTTACAGGTTGTTGTATGTAGCGTCGAAGAGTCTCACAGAAGGCCATGAATGTAGATGTAGTCGACCATGCATTGATCAGTTTTCAGAAGGCAAAAGTCATCATCAGCTGTTAATGAAGCTCTTCTCAGTAGATAACTGAGAGATCAAAATGCTAAAATGTTGACAGAGAAAGCTTAAAAATAATCATGAAGAGAAAAGATTGAGAGAGTCTTACCACTAAACATGCAAACAGCTGCTCACTCAACTTGTTTAAGAAGCTGTCCTATACGGATTCGGATTAAGCAGCATATGAAGTCACAGCGCATATGTTAGCACGTGATCTGTGGCTTACCACTGATAAACCAGAAGATAAAATAGAACAGGGATGCACCAACTTAAATCATCAAAGAATATAACAGCATACCCAAAGTAGTGACCTTATGAGCATCTGAATCAGTGTACGATGAGCAGTGTCGTAAGAAGACACAAACCGTGACTGAGGAACTTGTAGACATGTCCACGCTTGCTTCCGTTCCAATCTCTGCACAAAATAGACACAAGTTTCAGTACTCCTCTTTAGATGTAATAGAATGAAAATGTAAAATCCAAAGTAGTTACGCAAAGCATAATAGGCATGGGACTTAGATTAACTTCTTCTGGTAAGATTCTACATACTGAAGAATCTTGTAAACCTGTCACAAAATCTTTGAGTATAGGAATGCAAATCATCATCACAATGATAGTTGAGTTTGTATAGTCTCTACGTGCTGCAATCTTACAATAGAGAGTGTTGAATCATGAGGAACAACAAATGAGTGTTGACGATTCAAAACTTGTTGAATGAGACTCATATGGGAGTAAGGAGGAACTAGTTCTACATGTTAGTAACTGCGACTCGGTCACACAATCATTAAAAAGCAATCCTCGAGTTCACAACTCTAAAGTAGTCCTTATGACAGCCGTAAGCAAACTATATTCAGACAGAAATGTTATGTTTTGATTCACATCCATGAGCAGAGAGAGAGAGGGAATAGACTCTTTACGTCACCACGATTGTTGGGTACGGCCGACTTGTACAGAGATAACCAGCGTCTCCAAGTCTCTCGTACAAACGAACAAGCTCTCGTTGCGTACCCAAAACTCCTGAATCTCTCAAACATCAACACAGAATCAGAAACGAACATTGTCAAAATACAAGAAACAGAACAACGAACTGTAACACATATAATGGAAGACCTCTCGTACAACAACCAGTCGATGATTCTATGGTTCTCCCCATCCAATACGCTTTATTATGCTTTCACGGATGCTTTGATCCTGCATTTCATCATCATCATCATCATCATCCACCATAACATTGGTTTTGAAGAAAAAAAAGAAGATTACCTTTGGAGAGAGACGTTTGTAGATGGGAGCGAGGATGTTGAAGTAGTACAAGAGATACAAGGTTGCCTGGTGATGATCTTTAATGGAAGAAGATATTGCATAGCTTCCTATCTTCGATATTTTTCCCTTCATTTTTTTTTTCTTTAAAAACCGCCGGGGAATATATTACAGAAAAGAAGAAAAAAAAACAAAACTCTCCGGCGGTAAAAAAATCAAGAGAGAGAGAGAGAGAGACGAGGAAGAGGATGATGATGAAGAAGAGAAACGTCGTGACCGTCCTGAATTTTCTCTTATGATTTTAAACCAACACTATTTTAGTTATTTTTTTGTTTCTTCTCTGTTCTTCTTCTTCTTCGTGAAATTATAATATATATAATATATACGTGTCTGCATGTGTATTTATTATGGTGGCGAATCATTATGCTACATATTGTATGGTCGTATCGTAATCTTTTTTATTATTTAATTCACGTTGGAAATTATATATTCTTATTTCCACAATTTGTTCCTTCGTCAGATTATATACCAATATTCTTTTTTTTTTGGTACTCCTCTTTTGGGAATTTTTTTTTCCTTTTCATTGTGCAGCCCATATGTTACTCCCTTTCGGCCTCCATTTAAATAATATTACTATTTCTAATAACTAGTTTTATTATAGTAAAGTATTCGCTTTTGTAATTTTATTCTTCTAGTGCATAGACAATTAAACATAATAATGGGCTGTAGCAGTTCTTGTCGAGATCTTGGCTTAAGGATTATTAAATTGTTGACGTTTTGTGCCGGTTTATACACTTGAAGTGTTGACACAACATTTAAAAGAAGTTTCCTCGTTGTATAACATCAGAAGTTGCTACTAGTCTATTAGTGACGGATTAATTCAGTGATACTGGCTACGTATTGTTATGAAAGTGACCTAAAACTAGTTATCTTGTTTCTCAAAAAAAAAAAAACTAGTTATCAAGATCTAATTAATGTTCTCTCTGTTTCAAATTAGATGATGTTTTAAAAGGTTTATGTTGTTTCAAAATATATGATGTTTTGAGATTTTAAGGTATTTTTTAAAGTTTGGTTAACGATTAATTTTATTTAAAACTGTTTAACCAATAAAATTTTACAATTTTTTTTATAATTGGTTAAAATGATTTTAAAATTATATTTTTAAAAGTAGTTTCTAGATAAATATGAATTTCTTAATCTTTGTGGCATTAAGATAAAACATTATCTATTAAGAAACGGAATAAGTAGTAAAAGTGTTTTGTCTATGTGCCTAACATTTTCAGTATCTGCTTACGAAAAATGTGGTGGATGGTGTTTTGATGATAACACTAATTAACAAATGATTTATAAATGGGCAATTTTTTCAAATACTATTTTTTAATTTTTTGTCACAAAAATAGTTTTCAGGAAAAAATAATCAAATTTTTTTTTTTGAAAATTTTAAGATTTATTTTAATTTTAATTTTAAATATCACTTCCATAAATCATCCTATAACTTTTAACCTAAATTTGAATTAGTTAATCCAAATGGTATAAATGTATATTTACATTTTTTTAATATATTTTATTTTGGTCATTTTTTTCTTTAAATGTTATTTTTTTGAAAAATATTTTTAAAATAGGATCATCATCACCTATTGATAAATGATTGGTCCAATTATTTATTACTCATGTATTACTTTTTATATTAATAACATTAAATTCTTTATATTATGATAAATAATTAAACACATATATAATTACAAAATAAAACAAAATATAAAAATTAATTTTTCAAACAATATATATAACTGCTCTTTGAAAGTGCGGGTCAGAATCTAGTTTATTTTTATAAATCATGTTTTGATATCTTTTCACCGAGAATATTTTCTTAGATTCAGATAATTAATTTTAAATATATTGATGAGGATGTTTAGGGAAGCTCTTTTGCTAAAATGTGTGCTAAGCCTGAAAACTTTGAATGTATAAAATAATTTCCCAATATTATGTGTTCGTTTGCCTTAAATGTTAAACCTTTAACGACTTTAGGAAAAGTACAGTAAATAGTATTTAAAAAAAAATAACCGACCAGTTACCATAGTTGATTTGTCATTATGATGTCCGTGTTATACAAGTCTTTATGTTAGAATAATGTTAAGAAGAAGATTACCTAGTTACGTTTCAAACAAGTAATAATTAACACACACACTTTATTTGCCTAGATATGAATCTGATATTATTCAGATATAAAAAACACCGACCGATCATTTCAAATGTATCAGCAGGTATATATATATATATATACATAAACGATATCCTTTGATAAGATTTAAAGAATTGTTTGGTTATGCAATTGGCCGAAAGCTTCATAAAGCGACATGAAAATCAACCGACACCTCTAGTTGTCTTTGTTCCTTCATAGTCCTCATGAGTCAAATTATTCTCCCTTTTCCCTAATAACGAATTTCTATTAACCAAAAGAAATAATTTTCAAACTTTGGATGTGTTCTTATGCTTTCACTTACTTTATTTCCAAATTTTGTATATACCACGTGAATCTTGTATGCGTGTTTATTCAACTGATTAGATTGTTTTAATATTGTTACAGGTTACAAACCAATGAGCGATGATCATATTTATCGCTAAAATTTTAACTGCTGTTGTTAATATTTCAGAGTGAAAAAGGTCGTGAAAAGGACACATTTTCGTTATTTAAAATACTATACAAATAATATTTGATATATCTGTATAAATTTAACATCTAAATTAATGTATAAAGAAAATGTAAGGGAGTGGGGTTAGAGTTCGTGTTGTCGAATGTTAAGAAGAATCGTATTCTCATTTTTTTTCTTGGGACAAGAAGAATCATATCTATATTATTAAAACTGAATTTGTAATGTTTGAAACTTAAAAAAACACTATAAATAAAAATTGTTTGGAAATATAAATAATAAATACAAAAAAACATTTTTTTATTTATAAATTTAGTCTTTTCATTTACAATAAATTAAATATTTTAATTTTATATTTCTTTTTATTTATAGATTTTGTTACTGCATTTAAAATAAATTTAAATTAAATAATTATAATTTCAAAGTTTATCTAATCAAATCGATATTTATATATTGATCATTAAAACTTTTCAGTATGTTATTTTATTTTAAAATAAATTAACAAAAACATGTTAATATATGAATAGTACAATTACATCAAATTATATCAAGTTAAAAAATTTTAATATAATATTATGTATAAATAAAAAATATTATTAAACATCTATATTATAATATAATATATTTATGCTCTATATGTAAATTACAAAACATAAAAATATACATGAGATGTTTTTTATATAACCACCAATTTAAAATGTTACGTTCAACACAAGTCAAATCAAACACCTGCGTGGGGGTGCACGTCAAATTCTAGTTCCCATTATTAATAGAAAATGCATACTATTATTATATGGTTACTTTGGTTGTAAACTAGTTGATTATTTGCGCCTATGCACGGAGTGAAATTTATATATTAATAATCGTTGAATATTAATTTTGATCGTTCAACCAACATGTCATAAGTCTCCAAATATATAGTCATAAAACGTCAATATAAGTTGATGAGTAGGGTTATGTTTGTTGATATTTTATTTTTTAAAACCTATTTAATTTATATTGAGATTCAATGATATCATCCGAATATTATAAATCACCATTTTACTTCGATATGAGAACTATATCTTTGAAGTGATATGATCAAATAACATTTGAGATTTGCACTTACGCGGAATGAACATTAATTATGTATACAAAATATTTCTACATATTATTATTTCTTTTTTATTCATTTACTTATTATGCAATAATAAATATATTGAATAATTAAAATCGAGTAACTATTACATATATAATTAAATTGAAGTAAGCACATAAATATAAACAATCCCTCTTTTTGTTTACAATAATTTTTGTTGATAAAAAAATCAAAAATTATTTATTTATTTTATATGGTATTGACATAGATATATAATATATTTTAATATGAATATTTATTAATTGATCATTTGTACTCTAATAATTTTATTAAAAAATTTATATTTTCTGTAACAAAAATATTATTTTAATATAAATATTTATTAATTGAGGTTTTCTACTCAATAAAATTTTGAAAATAACATGTTTATTTATTTATATATTATATATATTTTAATTTAAATGATATTGAAATATATATAGTTAATCTGAATATATATTAAATGAGACTTCATATTTATATGATTTTGTGATCCATTTGTGTCTTGTTATAACAAAAAAGTAAAACCGTTTTCACAAAAAAAATCTATTTGAATTTTTAACAGTCTTAGTAATTTATAATCATTAAAAAATTTAAAATATATCATATGAGAAAAAAACTAAATTTTTTATTATATGTTTATTGTTATGGAGGATACAAAATTATTTATCAAAATTTTATTATTCAAAATCATTAATTGTCATATATTTGTTAACGATATTAGATAATTCTGTAGCTTTTATTCAAGAAAAGAATGGAGAATGGTTTTTTTATACTCTACTAATTAATTGATAGTAAGTTTAATAAAATATAATATAGTTTAGAAGGACAGACCTATTTTTTTAAGGATTTTAATAATCATCGTATTGATAATATGTGACTATCAAAACATGTTGTAATGCTCTAAAATTAATATGTAAGGGGATTATTATGATATTCTCTTAATGATGATACTTTTTTCTTTGTAATATTTCATTGCAATTAATAGCTAGTAGAATGAAACAAGATTAGCCAGAGAACCAATGGAAACTTTGAACGTTGAGAAATGCGATAGTGTTTTCTAGTTGTAAATTCAAAAGTTCAAAACAGATCAAATAGTCAAATAATTCTCTGTACCATCAAGAAATATCATAGTTTTATATGCAAGGAAGAAAGCAGCAACACATCATCAAACTCACTGTTTGGGTACAAATCTCTTAGTGTAGGGCACTCTTGAGGTTGTGGTTGGGTATCAGTCTTTTAGAGGTCACTCTTGTGGACCTTAAGAGTTAAGAGTCTGATAGAATATAAACCGGATATTTCAAAACTATAACATAACTAGAAAAAAGTAAAGAAAAGAAGAAGACGTCCCACTTCAATTTTCTTACTATGGTAAGGACCAAACATGGCCAGCCTGTCATCGAATACATGTAACATACATGTACTTTAGTTTGTGAAATGTTCTACACAAACTGGATCACGATTATTTGGTAAACTTATCGTCCGCAAACCATGATTCATATTCTAACGCTAAAACAATCAACTAGTCCATTAATTCTTTGACCAGCAAGGAATATAATAGTTTGTGAATGCAAGGAGCAAATGTAACAACAAATAAAATTCACTTCTGAAGATAGTGGGAAGGAGTTCAATATCGACCAGAGTTGCATCATGGTTTGTGCAGCCTCTTGAAATACATGCCACTCGGCCCAGTGGTTCCTCTCGATTTTTATCCACTGGATTGACATCATAGAAAGAGGTCAGGTAAGGAACCGGCCTGTACCGGTTCCGGTCACGGTATTTCCGGGACCTGAAAATAATCGGTTCGAACCCGATCTAAAGACCCGAATGCCCTGGTCTACACTATTTCTTACACCGTTATCTTTGATGTTTTGGTTGATGAACAAGGAATTATACTTTACTTTTGGGGATCTTTATTAATCAATGTAAATAATATGTTTAAATGCGACTAATAGTAAAGATATCCGCTAAAAAACACATAGCGGGGATAGCTCAGTTGGGAGAGCGTCAGACTGAAGATCTGAAGGTCGCGTGTTCGATCCACGCTCACCGCATTTTTGGTATTTTAAAAAAATATTTACTACCTATCATAATAAATTCTTTCAAAACTCCTCATAACTTTAATATTGTGGATGCAGACAATTCCAAACTAATTGTTTATATTTTGAGGTACATTATAGTAGGAAGGCAAGCCAGTATCAACATAAATAATGAAGGGGGTGACCAGACAAATCAACATATGCAGTTTGGTTGAAATCTTCCAAGAACTCAACGTGGTTAAACGCATGTCCAGAAAGGAGGTAGCAAGTTAAACCCTATTGCCACTTGGGCTACATGGAGAAGGGTGAAACAAGAGGCACGATTCATTTAACGCTTTTAAAGGATTTGTTTATAGCAGGGGAGAAATCGGTTTTGATATTGAGTTTTTTTCCAACGAATTTGAAATTTATTGATCAACAAAAAGCACATTTACAAATATGGAGTGAGTAAAAGAGGAACCAGAACAAGAGAGAGTCCGAAATACAAACCCTACCCCAAAAAAAATAAAGGGAAATTGCAATTTTATCACAAGTTTGATATCACTTTGCAAATTTACCTTTAATGAATGATAATTTTCAAAAATATTTTAATTTTTTGATGAAAATAGACATAATTAATTTTTCTAAATATTTATAAAAATTAGAAACTCAACTTTATCTCTTTAACATTAAACCCTAAACAATAATCAATAAAGTGTAAACCCAAATGTTAATATATTTTGATAATGTGTATTTTTGCAAAGTGATACTTAACTATCTTATTTTTGGCAATTTCTCTAAAATAAATGAATTATGCAACTTCACGCCATCTGAGCAGGAGACTTGCAAGTTTATGGAGAAATTTGTATTCCAAAGAGAGCATCCTGTTTTTTTTTTCTGCCTTGATAAAGAGACTGGATGTCTGCTCATGGGAGCTCCAAGCTCCATCATGGCGTTTAGTTAGGACTGTCTAATATCATGTGTAAATGGAGCGGAACATGGTCCAATTTAAAAATAAAACATATTCTTTATTAAATATGTATAAATTATGGGTCTTCCGTTTCAAGTATAAAAATATGGAGTTTAGACTGTTAGTATTACAATATCTCAGAAGCTCTTTTAGGCAGAGGATTAACCCTCTTAAAAAACGTAGGGCATTATATAATCTTGTGATCTTTGTGCAGAAAACATGATCTTATCTCTTATGATTCTTTGTCCAGAATAAAAGTAGGAGAAACAAGGGCGGTTGATTTGGGATTAGCGTTAGGTGCAAAATGTAACGAGACAATATCTGATTATGACGAGGACAAGATATAGCTCGTGGAGCAATGAAGTCTTTGGGACTGCACTTTTGTTTGATATATGCCTTAAAGGGAATAAGAAAACGAGGTTCGAAAATGACTCTCCAGCTTCAATAAAGAAGATAGTGGGAGGGAGCTGCACCGGAAAAAACTCGAGAAGTTCCCGCATCCGAAACAATGAGGTGAATCTCACCTTCTTGAATTAATCATCAAAGGCTGAGAATGGCTCTTGATTCTTATTGAGATCGAATCCAAACTAGTGGAACGTGCCAGAAGTCAAACGAAACTAGTTTGGAAACGATTAATTTAAGTGTTTGTATGAGATTTAGAATTAAATTTCTGGTTTACGGAGGTAAATTGAATATAATATATTTTATTTAAAGAAAAAGATGGTGGGAGTGAGACTAGAAAAGGTAACAACCGAACACTCTCCAGTCTCCACTAATACTAAGAAATGTAAATTCATGGTGAGGTTTGATTAATTGAACTACGACCTATCTAGTGAAGTCATTATGTTCCATTTTCTCCACCTAATACCGTCCACTAATACTGAATTACTGATGAGTGGCCTTGACTTTCAATTTTTTTTTCAGACATTTGTTTTTGTTTAAGTTATTTGATTAGTGAAGATTGGAAGTTGCTAAAAAGTTACATTTTTTTCATATTTTGTCATGCCCGTTCACTTGTGTAATAGTCGGTTTAGATTTCGTTCAATAATTGGTAGTAGTGCCGTTAAGGCTTATGTTGGTGTGTTAAGTCGGTCATCATCATTAGGCCTAATCATCATGCTAAGTTTGACATTGTTAGATTTAATTATATGGAGTCAGATGGAGGATAACAAACTCAACAATAGTGGTATTACATAAACTGATAAAACTCAACTACTTTGGTTTGATTCTAATAAATAAATTCGTTTAAAGTGAAACAAAATTTGAATCACCAAAACATACAAGAAAATACAGAGTAGTTATAATAACACATAAATAAAACGGATACCAATTATTCACAGCTGCGAGAGATAATGGAGAAGAGCGATCTTTTAGGAAGAAGAATATATGGCTTCGACTTGTTGTCGAGCAAGGTACTTCTCTCTTCTCTCCTTCTGATAGATTGACACAAATACTTTGGTTTAGTAAAAACTCGAATTCATGGGAGAAAAACAGTTAGAAAAGAAAGAGCAGATCAAAGATCTTCTCTATATATATATTACCCATTCGTCAATGACAAGACCCTCCCCGACAACACGAGGCCCTGTCTCTGGTAATAAAGGCTTCTTTCTTACTTCGACTGCAGCTTCAGCTTCATCCAATTGACGTTTCAATTTCTCCAGCACCTGAGTATTATATTGTAATCCGCCTTAATCGAAAAAAATTATAGTTATGTATTGTCTTATCAGCATGAAAAAATCTACTTAAAAAAGCTTACAGCACTAGGGCGGTCCGCATCAAGAAAAATGACCCCAAGAACTCGCTCCACGGTTACTTGATCCTTCTGCTCATCAAACTACATGATAAACAAGAAAGGCATCATCTAACAAAACATGCTAAGAACAAGATAGAACACACATCTCTTTATGCCTAAAACGCCTCCGAGACACAATGGCTTATCCTTTGACAACCTATATAACATACCAACTCAGGCCACAAACTCTACCACCGGGTTTCACTTTGAGGCTCATAATCTTAACTTAGCCTTGCTCTTCTTGTTTAACTGCTCTTTCTCATTGTTCTCAGGGTGTTCCACGAACTTGAACACTGACATTGGTGAACGTTTACAAGAAAGCAATGAATCAGAGGCTGGCTGGAAATAAACGAAACAAAGAATACATTTTCCTCTCCACAAATCTGACTACAAGTAGCAAAGACGCTCTCTCCAGAAGCCAAAACACCACCAGGAGGACGCATGTAACAACTCTTTGTGCAGTTGTTTGGAACTAAAAGGAAAGAAAATACATTATTAGAGAGACTCTGGTGCAGTTGTTTGGAACTAAAAGCATAATTAACCCCAGTTTTTTAACTGAGATTCTTAACTCTTTTTTTTTTTACACTTTTTCGCTAAGAACCGGCTCTTAAAACTTTAAAAAACGTTAGGAATCGACTTTTACCGAAGCTAAGAACTCTAGTTAAGAAACTGGGGTTAATGATGGTCTAAAAGAAAAGAAAAGACATCATTAATCATTAGAGAGACTTTTTATTACAAAACAAGTCAACCAGAACAAAAAGTCAACTTGTTTGGATAACTTCTTTAATGTGAATGATACATACTACAAAGTCCATTACCTTGAATGCAGTATGAGATTTGCTAGTGTTCTTAAGTTTGATAGCGCTTCTCACTTGTTTACCAGGTTCATCTGAAATCACACAATTCTCACAGAAACGAAACTATTTAAATAGAAAATCTGGTAAAAACGGAAAGAGAACATACAAGGGAAATAAAGATAGCTGAAGGATCTAGCCGGAGACGACGGCGAGCCGGAAGAACTGATCTCGCGACGGAAGACACTGTCAAGGTGGAGGACGGCTTGGGAGGAGCGGCGGAGACATCCGTGGTCCGTTGTCCCATGGTGATTTCGGCTTCGGTTCTGAGCTGAGGACGGAGGAGAAGAAGAGGTGGTTCTCCTCTGCCAGAACGGGCATAGCCTGAAGCGCTTCTTCCTCTCCTCCGCACTCGGATTCTGACGGTCAGTGATCGCCATCGGGAATTAAAATAAGTTTCCGGTGACCGGAGATACCCTTCTCTCTCAGTGTGTGTAGGAAGAGAGACAAAAAGTGAGTGTAATTCGACAAGAATGGCGTTTTGTCTTGGATTTTTATGTCTGCGCGAGAGTCACGAGTTCTTTTTAATTTAAACCGGATTTCAAATTATTTTATTTATTTTATTCTCTAAGGAAAGTTTAAGGAAAGTCCGTGCAAAATGTTTAGTTTGTGTGAAAACGAGTTTTTGACAAACCCAAAAACTCCACCATTTTGTTGGGTTTGGTATTTACACAAAGGAGTTCAGAATTAATGAGTGAGTGGTTCTTGTTAAATAAAATTCTCTTCTTCCTTAGTTGCGTTGGATTTAGTTGGGTAACCCATTGTTTATAATTGGAGCAAAGGTTCTCTTACCTGGTGGACACTAGCTATGTTACATGGAAATGGAATTGAAATTTTGGATATATGGAAACTGAATCATATAGAAACGCATAAACAACTTTTTTATAAAAAATAATTAAGAAACAGTTACGTAAAAGTGAATATTCAAATATATATATATATATATATATATTGAAATATAAGAATAATTTTTATAATATTTTTGACTAAAATTTAGATGATTCAAACTAAAAATAAAAATAACTTATTGCTTTTTAATAATTTTATATCTAATCAACTGACTTTAAAATAATCCAATTAATAAAATTAATTATTTCTAGAAGATTATGTATAATTGATAAAATAATAACTTAAAAGCATACTTTTATATTTCTTATGTATTTATAAAATAGAAACGTGATTTCAAAACAAAATCATAAACTTCTAAAGTGTATTTAAAAACTTATTTTTGGAAACATATTGGAAGCAAGATTCCGAAAGGTTTTACAATCTTCCTTTTCTAATTCTAGTTCGAAGCAGAAAGCATATGTCTGATGAAGCTTTCGTGCTACCTAAGCACAAGTAAATATTAATAAATTTTAGTATTTGTGATTTGTTCTATAAGTTACAAATATCTAATTTCTTATTTTTTAAGAAAAATATGAATATCCAAAAAATTGATATCCATAAAGTATAAGGATATTTGCCGAGATTTATAAATACTTATGAATATCTCATTCCGTTTTGTTTTATGCAAATAATCTAGAAAATTCAATACAACTTTTTCTTTAAAATACTTTACATGATATATAACATAAAATTAAAAGAAGTAATGAAATTACATGTTTTGTAAATTTTAAACTTAAGGTAACAAATTTTTTCTTACTTGATATATAAATCATGTTATCATTTCTAGTATGCTATGTCATTTTTTAGTGAAAGTCATTATAGAAAGGACATGTTTGAAATCACTTTTCAAATAGTATTTAGGAGATGAAGGCAACACATGTGAGTCGTGTCGTTCGTTACTAGGGTCGGCCCAGATCCTTTAAACTAAAATGAACACGGTCCAAGATAAAAAAAAAATATTGAACTCAAATTAAAATTAATTAAATATCTTAATAGATCCAAAAAAAAACTAAAAGTGAAAACGACCCAAATATTTTGGTAACCAAAAATATATGAATCACAATTATTTAATATTTATAAAATATTCAAAATACATGAAAGTATCTATAGTTACCAAAATAGTCTCATGTAAATATTTAAAAATAGCCAACATGCTCAAAAACACCAAAAATATTTGAAATATCTACTTGCTCATCACCAAACTTTCAAACCAAACCAATTTTCCTGCTATTTTTAGGTATTTAATCTTACTTATTCAAATTTATATGTTATATATATATATATTAGATTTTGTAATTTTTAAAAGGTATATTTAAAAAAAAAACAATTTACATAATTTAAGTAGATACCAAAATCCAAACCGAACCCTCAATGCTATGTACCAATCTAAACTGAAATTTATAAATATCTGAATAAAATTTAAATTTTTAACCCTAAGAATCCAAAACCCGGATAAACTCGATCAGAACCGAACCCCCACCTCTCATCCTTAAATTAATATCAACACATACAATTAGATAACATATAACGAATCATGGTTCATAGTAATATCAAGGTGAAAATTAACAGTAAATAATCCTGAGTCCCTTCAGATTTTATTTTACAAAATCTATATATCAATTAGTATTCAATAAATTAAAAAGGTGATAAATTAATAACTTTTCATGATTCTACATTGGGTAGTTCAAAATATAACACAATTCAATAATATAATAAAATAAGAAAATTTTGAATTTTTCTACAAATATATGATCTCACTAAAAGCATTAAAATAATAATATATATATATTATAATATAAATGAAATATTATATTATTTATATTTATTCACAATGAAATTACTTTCTAATCTAATAAATATTTTGTTAATAAGGAAATTTGAGTTTTACCACAAGTATCGATACCACTTTTCAAATTTATCATTAATGAATAACTATTGTTAAAAATACTCTGAATTTATGATGAAAATAGACTAAACTAATTTTCTAAATATTTATAAAATATTTAGAAACTCAACCCTATCTTTTTAACACAAAACCCCAAATATTAGTATATTTTTTATTGAAGATATTTTTAAAATGATATTTAACTTGTGGTATTCTTAACAATTTTCACATCTATATTATTAAAACTGAAGTACCTTTTGGTACTGTTTGGAAACATGGATAACATTATAAATAAGAGTTGTTTGGAAACATGGATAGCAGTATAAAAATATTTCAAAATTTAGCATTTGTATTTACAATAAATTAAGTACTTCATTTTGTATTTTTTTATTTACACATTCTACCAGTGCATTTAAAATAAATTTAAATTACATAATTATAATTCCAAAATTTATTTAACCAAATCAATATTCATATATTGACCACTAATTTTTTTTAGTATATTGTTTCACTTTAAAATAATTAACAAAAAACAATATGTTAATATATGAATAGTACAATTACATCAAACTGCATCAAGTTATAATTTTCTAATATAATATTATATAAAAATGAAAAAAACTATTATCAAAAATCTATATTATAATATAATATATTTTACTCTATATGTAATTACAAAACATAAAAAATATACATGGGATTTTTTAATAAAACTAGCAATTAATAAGTTTACGCTAATACAAGTTAAATCAAACATCCGCGCATGGCGCGAGTCAAATTCTAGTTATTAAGTTATAGAGTTTTCATGGTGGTGTTAAAAAAAAAGAGTTTTCATGTATTTTGCTTGGCTTCAAGGCAACCGACATTCATATAATTTTGCCTATTTCATCCATATATGTATTACCCCATCCATAAAAGAAAATATAAATAAGGGTTAATTTGTCGAATACACATAGTGAGAAAAAATTTCAGCAAATAAACATTGTAATAAAGTTATTCTCTGATGGGACACTTATGAGAGAAGTTGGACCAATCTCTCCTTTCCGCGCGTGACATTGTTGTATGTATAATAGATTAATGATATTGTACTATGTTTATTAAATAACTAGAATAGAACAACTGTTCATAGTAATACATAACTAAAATAGAATCCACATTTTGTTACATTTCTATTATGTATGTTAATTATAGAATACACCAACAAATAGTAAATTGTGCTATTTTTGTTGATCACTTTTAGTAATTGACAATGGCGAAAGGGAAAATGTATTTGTAAACAGAAAAGAAGTAGACGTTGTTGTTAGTACATTAAGGTAGTGAGGAAAAAAAGAAATGCTCAAAGAAGGAGAGAGAACCACCAACATGAGAGAGAGAACTAAAATACTAATATTGTAATAATAAAACAAAATAGTATATTAAAATGTATAATGCTATAAACATCTACATATTTGTTGTTGGACGAGAATTAAAAGAATATATGAGACAAAATATGTTTGCACTAAATATAATATATTTTTTCGGAGAACTCTAGATAAATATAATGTGTAACGAAATGTCCGTTTGCTGAGGATGTAGAGTTTAGTCATTTGAAAAATAAAAATTAAGCAACATACATTATTAAACAATGCAAAACCACATAAGGTCATGACAACTAAACCGTAAGAGAGCAAATAGATCATGGTTAAAAGGTTGAGAATGCTCCAACTGCATATCGTTGTGCTGCGGTACATATGCATCACTGAGCGATGTGGGAGCCCAAATGGAATTTCCCAGCTGCGTTAATTTCCATCAAAATGACAAAATTCACACTTGAAAAGCCTGGGGTAAAGAAAAGCGAATAGACAATCATGGAAAAGTCTATGTTATACAAGAAAATAGAATGGAAAAAAACTTTTGTTTCAAAATGGAACATGTTGGTACGTGACTGCTAACTTGTAATATCACACCAGGAGCGTAAGGACTATATGTTAACACACCAGGAGCATAAGGACTTAAGATCAAACCCCAGACATTGGAGAATATTAAGTTTGCTTGATCTCTTATGTGCATGTTCTTCCGGAACTCTCCGAACAAGAATGACAAGAAAACACATGGATGAATCAATAAAGCAGTTTGTAAGAGGTTGGGAGTATGTGGGTGTGAACTTAACCACCATATCAGCAGCTTGTATACATGATCAGCTGTTAATAAAATGTTGGTCGTGAAAAGTAATAACTATAAAAAGAAGGAAAACGAGCAATACTGCGAATATAGGAAATATATGTCGGTTTGAAATAAAGCAATACTATGAATATAGCAACACGAGCAATAAAAATATCTAAATATGTGTTATTCTACAAGATTCATATATAATAGTACTTAATTTTCATGTTAAATTTTGTTTTATTGATTTATAAAAATATACGTCGGTTTGAAATTTTTTTAAACTATGCTATATATAGAAAATATCTATGTTTTTTTCAATATAAATTTTTGATTTGATTATATTAATACAAAAAGTATACATCAAATGAAATTAGATGGGGGAAGAAAAAAAAGAAAAAGATGAAAATGAAAATGAATGATTAAATTGATTAAGGGTAAAATTTGTAATATTACATAATATATACACAATACTCTAGCCATAAGGTTCATATGGTCATTTGTCAAATTACAATTTTTTCTATGGTTATACAATACAAATTCCCTATAAATAATTCAAGGTAAGATTTTAAGAGGGGTTTTAGTTTGTGCGGGAAGATGAACCAGATCATCTTCAGATCCGTGGCTAAAACAGCCGTTAGATCCCTCCGCCAATCTTCCGCACTTGCTCACTCTCCCCTACTCTCCGCCGCCACTTCACCTCTCTTCCAGGTCATGCTTTCAACAGGTAATTTCATAGTTTAGGTGTACGCTCTGCGAGATTAGAACGAACTAGTCTTAGGGTTTCGATTGGTTAGTGCTACGTTTATCTCCATGTTGAAGCTACCAAATCAAGCCGCCGATGAATAGGGGAATCCGAATCGTGCCGGAGAAGAGGGCCTGCGTGATTGAGCGGTTCGGCAAATACGTCAAGACTCTGGACTTAGGGATTCACTTCCTCGTTCCTGGTGTGTATCACTTCCTTGATGGTGTTCTATACGTCAAGGTTGTTATTATTATCTTTGATCTTTGATTTGATTACTTCGAGATCTATGTTTTTCGTTTGAGATTGTTTTTGTGTGTTTGCAGATTGTGAATCCACATTTGGCGTCTTATGGCGTTGAGAATCCCATCTACGCTGTGGTACAGTTGGCTCAAACAACTATGCGTAGTGAACTTGGGAAGATTACTCTTGACAAGACGTTTGAGGAGCGTGATACGTTGAACGAGAAGATTGTGGTTTCGTCTTCTCTTGCCCTTACTTGAGCTTTAGTTTCATGTCATGGTCAGTGATGTTAAATGTGAAAACTTTTAGTGAGTGCTGTTATATTAATGCTGCTTTGCTGTTTTGTTTTAGTGATTGCTGGGTCTAAGTTTGAGTTTAAAACCAAAATTACAAATATCCAAGCTTCAAGAGGTAAATAACTAAGCAGAATTCATGTAATAATGTATCGAATACTCATTAGATCATTCATTTTCCTCCTAGAAAGAATTTTTTACACAGAAGAACAACCAAACCAAAACTCTGAAAAAAGAACTAAGCAGTAGCACATTTACTTGTGCTATATATGACAGATATAACAACTATTTTAACAAAGTTTTTCTAATTAAGCTCTTTAGCACATATTCATTCCCGAGAGCCTAAAAAGAAAAGAGCTTTTCAGTGACCACACATTTAAAACTTCACTGACACATTAATACCTGGTTTAACAACAATACTGGTGTACTAACTTTCATGGAAGACAAAGATAAACCATTAGACTAACAAAAAACACAAACTAAACTAAGAAAATCACATAGAATACAAATTAAATCAAGGACTAAACCTTTCAAATCAATTCAAACAACATTACTAAATCAAATTGAATTCCAAAATCACAAAATTCCGATAGATCATCGATATGAAATTGTGAGTCAGAACTAATAATCAATTTAGTAAATATGTGAACCAAAACCTCAATTAGATACGAGATACCTTGACGATGACAGTGGATCTGATGACGAAAAGAACTGAAGAAGACGGAACTGAGAGATGATGACGAGGGCAACGACGAGCACTAAATCAATTCAATTTTTTTTAAAAAAAAAAATATAATGTAACTATAATTTTAGTGAAGGGGAAAGGTTATGTGCCCTATTAAATGAAAACCTAATTTACTCATTTTCGGGTTTTGGATGCTAGATTAGGAAAAAAATATTTGGTTTAGTGCCATTTGAGACATTTTAAAATAATTAATTTATGTTTTAATATGTGTGGGACAACAAAAGTTAAATATTTATTAGGAAAAATAGTTAAAACAAATTAATAATTAATAATTAATAATTAATAAAATAATTTTCATTGCATCTTCATATGAGTGAAATATTTAAAACATTAATATTTTATATAAAGAGAAAATAATAAGTAAAATCACTGGAAACAATATAACGATATTGTTTTTGTTGGCCGGTCAAGTCCGTAGCTCTCTTCAGCGGGGTGGTACCTTGCAATCAGCCTGGTTCCGATAGCAAGTGCAAACTTTTGTAGGGGTACTCGTTCTCTTGGAAGTGATACATGCGCCTCTTGCAAAATTAAGTTGTAGAGCCTTGCAATGACGGTCACAGTCAATCTGTTTATCACAAATCTTTGGTGGTGCAACAAGGAGTGGAAATCCACGACAATCTTCTAGTTTTCCAGCAGCTATTTTCTCTGTTTGAATGGGTATCATGACAAACATATATATAGATCAGTTTTGTTAACTGTAAACACCATAAACTAAATGCATCTATTTTTTTTAGAATTATTTTTTTTCATGTTAAACATTGATGACTAATAAATATAAAAGGTTACAACTTGTAAGTTTAGAATACACAATTTCAAAACTGAACTCAAACCCAAACTAAAATATTAGAAAATCCAATTTAGTTCCAATTTGATATATATTAACCTAAAGATCTCGATCCGATAGAAACTGACTTAAATCCGATTCAAAATCGGAATGCTCAGACGTAATACACATCATGCTTAAAAATCAAACATATTCTTCTGGGAGACTTAAATAACTATGTTAAATTACCTGTCGAAAATACCAAAAATATCATTAAAAAGATAGTGAAACAAGCAACATTTTCACCCTTTAACATGTTTTCTTTTATTTTTAACTGATTATTTATTGCTTGATTGTTGCATGTACCTCTAGTCAGATTATTTTATATAAACAAATTTTATTTCCAAAGATAGAAACACTGAGTCCGTATAAAATGCCTATAAACTTGTTAGAAGAAGAAAAATAGAATTTAATAGACACCGTATATTTTTTACCTCACAAAACTTCAATTTTCTATTTATTTTAATTTTCCAAAATATAATTGGAATATATCAATTGATCAAACCCCTAATTGATTGTCGAATAACTTATACTCTTTTCTATATTATGAAACTAATCCAACACTGATCTAATATGTGATTGGTAGAAAAGCATAAAAGTAAACAAGTTTCAAAAGTATAAAATAATATTACATAAATTATGCAAAATATATAAAATTCTTTTTGAAATTATCTTTATTGGCACCTATAATCATTTGATATAATTTGTATAATATCTTTGATACAAATAATAATGCTTCTATTAATTAAAATTTCATAAACATTTGTTACCTCGAAAACATAAACTTATAAATCAATAATAATAAAAATTGAGTATATTAGTTATAGATTAAAAAGATAAACAGTAGAAAATAAAACCAACACATAACATTTTCTTAAAGCTTTTGTTCGATAATTTTGAGTTTACTCTGTCACCTCAAACTCTTTTTTTCTACTTGCTCTCTGATTATAAGAAACCTTTATTTATTAGGTTTTGTATAACATTCCGACTTCCACGGTTAGTGGGTTTTTCACGCCCGTTCTTTCGGTTTGCGGATTCCATTTCGTGTGACGAGTAGTGCATTAATTTTTAGATGCTCAAAGATTGCAGTTGATATTGTTTAGCTGTTTGCTGGGTTTGAGTTCGGGTTAACTTTGCAAGATAAAGAGTAAAATAGTATACCGTTGGGGAATGTATTATCCGTTCGTAGTTTATGTATTGGATTACCACAAGCATATGGTGATTCTGAGACGGAATTATTCTTGCAGGAAGCCATCAATGTTGCTGCAAAACATTGGGGCCTTGAGTGCCTTCGTTATGAGATACGTGAGTAATTTTTCTGTTTCTCTTATAAAGGTGTTTAGCTGGATACCTTTTTGTAAACTAAATGTGTATCCAGGGGATATCATGCCTCCTAATGGAGTGAGGGTTGCTATGGAAATGCAAGCTGAAGCTGACCGTAGAAAGAGAGCTCAGATTCTTGAGTCTGAAGGTAAATTTCCATGGCTTATCTTTGCAAAGCTATATTATGTGGTTGAACTGTGTGCTTGCTACAGCTCAGTTCGTTCAAATTCTTGACTCGAAAATACAGAATTAAACCTGCTCAATTTGTTCTACTTACTTGAATAGGAGAACGCCAAGCCCATATCAACATCGCTGATGGTAAGAAAAGTTGCAATAGAGCATCAGGTTTGTATCAATTATTTTGTAAGCCACGAACGCATCATCACAAGATGTCAAGCCATTCTTCAATTTGTTTCATTTTTTGTAATACCCCTGTTCTTTTTATGAACTCTGCGTTCAGCTTCAGAGTAAAAAAAACACAGTACGACGGAACCAAATTTGACGAAATGAAAGATTAAAATAGTCGCTACTGAGATTCCGGAGACAAAAAAAGCGAGACGTAGCTGCCGCTAAAATTTCCAGCGTCCATTTCACTCTCTGCTGCTTACCGCGCGATTGAAAATTAAGCTGACACCGTTTCATAGATTGTGTCCGCCATGATTGATAAGTGTGATTTTTGATAAGTTTCTTGGGCTTCCAACCTAAAACCAATTGGCCATAAGTAGATTGGCACAAGTCCCTTATATATTACTCAAGTCCTTTACATCTTTCCAATG
Organism: Moricandia arvensis; assembly: GCA_905132765.1. Lineage (NCBI taxonomy): Eukaryota > Viridiplantae > Streptophyta > Magnoliopsida > Brassicales > Brassicaceae > Moricandia > Moricandia arvensis. The sequence continues at coordinate 17,871 of CAJHQP010006188.1, read as the reverse complement.
TGGGATCTTCTCTCCAACAATTTTCATTGAAAAGAACAGGGTAATGCCTTCCAGGTGAGGCAGAAGCAATAATAGCTAGAGCACAAGCAACAGCCAGGGGACTGGCCATGTTATCTCAATCCCTCAATGAAACTGGTGGAGTGGAGGTTAGTACATGAGATTAAACAGCGGTTTTGAACACATTTTTGAGCTTAACCTGATTACTTAGGTGTTAATACGATATGCACAAATATAGTTTGGTTTCAGACCTGCAGACAGTGAAATGAGACATCTAACCTGTTTTCCACAAAAACTATTCTCTGTGTCTAGATTGTAAATTGAGATTTCTGTGGCTTATTAGACTTGCAAATGCTGAGAGTTTCTAGTAGACTGGTTTTGCATTTGAAATTGAGAACTCGTGCTTAATCGTGGTGCAAAATGCAGGCAGCGAGTATGAGAGTAGCGGAGCAATACATTCAAGCTTTTGGCAACATTGCTAAAGAGGTAAACCATTGTTTTAAAACTCAACAACATACTGTGCCAGATTATTCTGGTTATGTGATCCAATCAAAGTTGAGATCTTGTCCTCCCGTGGTATATAAACTAATAGAGTAATAATTTTATTTCATTGTTAGGGTACAACAATGCTGCTTCCGAGTTCTGCTGCAAATTCTGCTAACATGATCGCTCAAGCTTTGACAATGTACAAAAGCCTCGTCCCCAGTGGTGGTATCCACGAAACTTCAGCAGTTGAATCCTCTTCTGAAGCGAAATAGTAGACGTGTGGTAAAGAACTAGGAAACAGTTATAATTCTTTTGTGACCTGGGAACAGTTATCTTACCTTTATTTCTAGTATGCAACCACAAAACAGATCTAAACTCTAATTTCTCAAAGGAGGTTTTGCACCTGATTTGGTCTTTATATTGTTGGTTCTTTGTTCTTTTACATCTTCATTTCAGTTAAATTGCTTATCTGTTTACCATTACAAAATATCCAACTCTAGTTCTGCTGTTCTTGTTTCTTGTTGGTTGGTGTTCTGAAGTATGTCAAATGGCACATGGAGAGTTTGTGTCAGACAAGTTTTTGGGGCTGGAGATGGCTAAAAAAAGAACGGTGTAGATTAAAGGTTTAGGTTTGTTTGGTTGAATAGGTCGTTGACAGAGAGGAGCCTCAAAAAATCTATTGGTGACATGAAAAATTTAGTCTTTTTCTTGAAATAGCCATTGGTCTTGGGGTGTCCGTACAATCACTATATAAACATCTTTGATGTCTTGTCCTACATTTGCTCAGCCTTGTAATAAGAAAATAAATAGTTTTGGTTTTCTAAAAAAGGATCAGAAAAGGAGTTCATTGTTGGCTCCACAGTTCTTCCCATTGTAATTTTTCTTCGTTTCAAACCGATTCTTTCTATTTTAAACACCATGGGAGGCTGTGCGAGCAAACCTAAGGAGTCTGATATCCTTGAAAACTCTGCCACGACTGAGAATGTTGTTGTTGAGTCCAAGAACGTCGAATCCGAAGCCGTGTCTCAGGTTTTGTTGATCAATAGTATTATTTTGGTTTTCATCATTTTGTTTCTGAGATAAAATAGCTAATGTTGTTATTTTCTTGAGGTTTACAGGAGAAGGCAGATGAAGTTGTTGCAGAGAAGAAGGAAGAGTCTGCTGTAGATGGAGCAGAGACAGAGAAGGAAGCTGAGGCAGCCAAGCCTGCCGAGGCTGAGGCAACTCCAGAGGCTGTGAAGACCGAAGAAACTAAAGAAGCTGCGGTCGAAGCTGCTGATGAGAAAGCTTCAGGTGAGACTGAGCCAACAAAACAAGAGGAGGCTGCACCAGCCAATGACACCAAAACCACCGAAGAGCCTCTTGTAACCCTTTAATTTACATACTCATCTCTCTCAAAATCTCAATCCCTTGTAATCAACTCTGTAATTTTGTATTTCCCACACCACTCTTGTATTACTAATGTTCCCGCTTGTTTGTCATTTGTGACCTCTTATTAATATTTTATCACATTGTGATTCCTCTTTTCCATAGCATTTTGCAACTGTGCTATATAGTGGTTGGAAGAAACTCTACCGGTAACGGAAACAGTCAGAAGAGAGAGAACTTAGTTCAAATCGGCATCATGAATCTCTCAGTGCCACGGTTAATCATCAGTGTCTAAACCAATGCCAGTATATTAATTTAAAGTACAAAGGATGTAACTGATGTGATATGAAACGTTACCTACTTATTGCATATATACTTGTTGTTCTATGCTTAACACATGGTAAAGGTCTGTACAGATTGGGGTATTGCAAATGCACGTGACTATGTTTTTTAATTACTCTGAAGCTCCCGCCTTTTTTTCTCTGTTGATTTAACTTTTGCTCGTTCAAGGATATACGGGAGAGAGTGGGACTTGAGTCCAATCCAGCATTGGTAGTAGTCGTGATTGAGGAAAGGAGACTCCAGAGCCCAATGGCTGACTCTAGGAATCAAGGCTGATTCGAACATGAAAGCCATTGTACCTGTGAGTTTACAAGGAGTCAATTGCATTTTCACGAGTAATCGTCGCCTACAAATATTGTTTATGAGAATGGTTCAGATTTGAGTTATATTTTTAAAAAATCTGCTTCATAAGATGGGTTGATACCTCGTATGAAAATGATATAAGTCAGAAGTTGATATGAACCTACTTTTGCTTGAGAAAGATATATAGGCTAAGCTTCCTATTTAACCGTCTATCCATAAACACATAGACTTTTTATGACATAAGGCTCCACAAACACTACTGGATTCACCTTATAAGGCACGTAATTGCCATGCCAGGCGACCACATTGAATGAAGAGAAATCTTGTTTAGAAGTAAAGAGTTCAACGCCAAAACTTGTGAACAATTGTGTAGCCCTTCTCAAACCATGCCGTTGGTGCAAGAAAATGACTTGGTGAAGCAAGACCATTGGCACCTTCACACATCCAACGATAAAGATTCTTATCAGGGGTGCATGTTATAAACACATTCAGGGCTTATCAACCTAAAAGGACTGAGTACCTTACCTATTGGTAAACCTTGTGGAAGATGAGCGAGATTGCTGACGTGGCATTTCGATCAAAGAGGAAGGGACGACGTCGGTCTGATTTTAAAACTCCTTTTCTCCAGCGTGGCAACTTATCTGTCAGTTGGGCTTTCCACAGTCGGGCCCAGTTTTAGTTAAATTAGATAAGTTTTCGTCCCACATCGGAAGCAGTATACAAAGTGATAGGTTTTGTTTGACTATAAATAGAAGAGACATTCATTCGTTTAAATTCATCTTTGCGCTTGGGGCAGTGATGCAGCTAATGAGGTGCTAACCGAGGCGCGTCTATTGCTGGTTTGAAAACTATTTCCAAACCCCCTCCTGGGCCTAAGCTTGTCTTGGGCCTTCGAGAATTTCTGGAAGGGCTCCCTTTGGGGTAAAGCCCTACAATTCCCTAGTTAAATATTTTTGTTTCGCAAGGAAATTAATAGGGACAGAAGGTGCTTGCTTCTCCACGTCAAACAAAGCCAAAAATGACTTTCCTGATCATTTTTCTTTCACCTTATCACTGTGGCTTCGTCAATATTCTTGATTTTTATTCTATACACTTTTGCATGTATGATTTTACTGTGTGTTTGAAAAATTGTTTCCAAAGATTAACTTATACAAAAAGAAACAAACATTTTACAGATCAACTCAATTCGAACATAATATTCATTACAAGATTTTGGGATGATCTTCCGGTTAAAAGAAGTCTCTCTTTCATTCCATTGTTTTAATCCTTCCTCTTTTGAAAAACGAAACTACTGCACCATATCACTTTTTTTTTTTTTGAAAATAATATTTGTATTTATTAAAATTATCAAAAATTGAGTTTTGGAGCAAAAAAAATACTTCCTCCATTTCTTTTATATAACTTTTTATAAGGTTTATGTTGTTTCAAAATAAATACTATTTTAAGATTTAAGATTTTTTTTAGGTTTTAAGGTTAACTTTACCTTTATTGGAAATTGTTAAACCAATAAAATTTTTACACTATTTTTGTAATTGGTTTAATAATTTAAAATTATATATTTAAAAATATAAATATCTAAATCTTTGTACATTAAACTAAAAATCATGTAAAAAAAAACAGAGAGAGCATAACAATTGATTTGATATAAAACTCAACTACAACCATTAAAGTTTCAAAAAGACAATACAATCGACAAACATTTGTTCTTCGCTACATGATGGAAGTTAAGCATAGCTCTCATATCTCCTCCACTGTTGATTATGCTCAATTCTTTTAAAGGCCACAGAAAAAACATAACTGAATCGCATTACGCCCTCCAAAAGACAGTAGCACGTGGATTGAGAAAATGGCAGTCTTGCCTGGTGGTGGATGAGGAACCTGCAACCACGAAGAAGAAGAGACCTCCTATCGAAGAAACAATGCTAGCCAAATATAAACGGGAAACGAGAAGCCATCACCAAGAGAGCCCAAACCCCGGTAAGGGCTCACCATTGGACAAGATCGTTTGGACACCTCCTGACATGGCCATAATAGTCAAACCGACGCACACCCTGATGAACAATAGTCAAACCATTGGGGTCCAGCTTGAGAGAAGAAGAAGATAACTTCTCGCCAAGACAGAGGAGATAACGCCGACCACCACCACTGCACACCGACTCCGACCCGTACATGCAGATTCTAGCTGAGATCCATAGAAATTTTGAGTTGAGAGGTTTTAGTGAAGGAAAAAGAGGAGAGTGGTCTAATTTAAGCTACACCTGTGTTACTATTTTCAGTATTTCACTTTTTCATTCGTTTTTATCTTATCAAATATGCAATTCTTCTTCGAATCCTAGGAAATGCAGTTAGTATATTAAAACTGAAACTAAAGTACATAACAATACTGGTTTTTTACCGATTTTCTTTCTATTTTTTTAAATAATTCTAACCATTTCATTTATTATCTTTTCTAAATATTTCGACAACATTTATTACAAAAGTAAAAGGAATCTATCTATTTTAAGTATTTATTAGATCTTTTAGATTTTTTTTCACTCTTATTAATTCTATTTATTATAATAATTCGACAACATTTATTTTATATGTTAACCTTAATAATTCGACATGTTTAAATAAAATTGCTTAATTTGTGATATGAATTAAAAACAGTTAAGAATTTTTTTTTAATTTGTTTATAAAATTAGTTAGGCATATGTGTTCAGGTACCCATTCTGGTAAGAATGGGTTTTTTCAGGTATCAATTTTTTTTTGGGGTTTGAAATTGGACTCTGTTTGGGTATAATAATTTTGTAGGTGGGTTTTGAGTCGGGTCTTCTTAGGTCCAGGTGGATTCGGTTCTGATCTATATAAACTTATTAAAATATCCACTAACCAAAGTATCTGGAACGTATTCAAATATTTGTACTAAAAGTAACCATGTTATTCAATTCACTTCGGTATTTTGTATCTAAACGTAAATAACAAAAAAATATCAAATAACCAAAAAAATAATATATTACTGAACTCAGTTCTGGTTTGATTTTGATATATGGAAAAACCTAAAAATACTCAAATAACCAATATACAATTAGTAATATAGAGACACATGTAAAATATATAACAACTAGTATGTTTTTCCATGCTACGCATGGGTATTCTTTATTTTTGAATAAACATTTAGTTCAACTTAATCGTGTGACCATAATATTCCATATTATTTAACATTAAATTAAATTTGAACAATTAAAATAATTATTTCCATAAAAATAAGATATTTAAGTATTCTATACGTAAAATGAATACTAAAACAAATATTGCATAATTTAGGTATTATAATTGGTTGACCAATATATAAGATACTACTATACATGTAAACAGATTTAACATATTACTTATTTATTTTAGCAGATTCAGAATGGCCTCAAGCATATCAATACATGCTTTTATATACTACCCATGATATTTATTAACTATATAAAGTACTACTGAAAACTTATCATTTAGAAGTTGCACAAATTCGATATTAAATAATTTGTCAAGTTTAAAATCTTTTCAAAACATTATTTAATTGTTAAAGAGAAGAAAAAAGAAAAACAGAATATATAAAATCAAGGTTTTGCATCTGACCAGGATGTGGGTTGAGGATCTCTTGATAAACTGGAGTCCATCTTTTCTTCTCCTATTATTCATGAGCTCTCGTCAACTTTAATTTAGAACATAACTCGTCTCTTTCTTGACTTAAAATGATAATCTCTTTGTAAGTTGTAAGTCTCTTCCTCTCTTTGTCATATATCTTCTTCTCAATTTTTTTTCTGAAATGATACCTCTTTATCTCCCTCTTCTTTGATTCCTATCTAAACATAGAGGAGATGAAATGGTGTTCCTAGCTTCTTCACCTTCAATTTCAGTGGAGCCACTTTGGTTTGAGGAAGATCCATTCCTCTGCAAAAAAAAACTATACAAAAAATTCAAAATTGCACAACGAAAAACAATTTAATGCTGAGAGTAAAAGTTTATCATTCACTCCTTTGTTAACAAAATATGAACTCGTCTTTTGATAAGATAATGGTCAAATATGGGAAAGAGATATGGCAAGTGTGGCTCCTATAATAGTGGGAAATCTCCCACTTGTTTAACATGTTCCTAACTTGTTTAGTTGAAGTTATTTAGTTGACATCTTTCTTTATGTATTTAAATGACTATTGTTTTGTGGATTGATATAAGAAAAGAACATTGCAAACTTGTGTTCTTGTTCTCTTAAGTCTTTGGAACCTATCATTTAGTATTAGAGCAAGCTCTCTTATCTTTGAAGAGGGGCCTTAACCGGCATCAAAACACGTTTTTGGTTATGATGTGAACTACATTTGTGGTATCAAAACTACATTAGAAAACATGAATGATGAGCGTTATGCTCTTCTTTTTGAACCATCAACGGAGGTTTGCATGAAGCCATAAATAAAAGTTTGTTGCTCTTCATGATAAGCTACGTGAAGATCTGAAGAAGATGGTGCAATATTGGGAAGATTGGGCAGCAACTTGATAAGAAAATGAAGTTGTTGAAGATAGAGATGAAGATGTTGAAACCCGTGAAGAACATGACCACCAACATGAAGGTTTCGACGGGACACCAGCTAATGGTGACTACTTCACTCAAATTTTCAGCGACTTCACCACTAAAACAAGGACGAGCTGAAACTTTCCGGTCAGAGGTCACCATCACATTGTTCTGGCCCAAAAAATCAGGAAGGTGTAGCTGGTTAAACTCTTCATATCATAGATTTAGATTCAGTTACGAGAAACACCCATTTGATCGTGGACATAATAGTGACAACGAGGTATGCATCGTTAAAGATGAACCAGTCCTTGGTATGCCACCACCAGTACGTGATAAGATGCTTGCAAAGTGCTATGTTGACGTAACATGTTCATACAAGCCTTTCCTATTGTGTTGAACCTTGAGGACAAGGTTCTTTGGAGGGTGAAATATTGATAAGATTGTTGACAAAGATGGGGACAGAGATATGGCAAGTGTGGCTCCTATATTAGTGGGAAGTCTCCCACTTGTTTAACATGTTCCTTGTTTAGTTAACATCTTTCTTTATGTATTTAAGTGACGATTGTTTGTGGAATGATATACGGAAAGAAAATTGCAATAAACTTGTGTTCTTATTCTCTTAATTTTTGGGACCTAACATCTTTCATCACCAACCAGCTGATACCAAAATATTTTCCAACCCATCTATAACTTTTGCTAGATATTTTTTAAAATAAATATGACCGTTTCTGCCACTTCAAAACTTTTATAGCCCCCATCAGAATAAAGATTCATCTTTCTTCAGAGAAAAAAGATGAAAACATTTGACTGTTCTATTTATAGAATAAAATATTCTTTTGTATGGAGTTGATGTATATAGTGAAGATAGTGGCTGGGCGCGTTGAGACCAGTAAAACAACTTTTGCTTTATTTTCATTTTTTCGTCACTTTAATTTCGGTTCCACGGTAAAATAAACTGCTTGTTTGTTTTTTTTCTAAAAAGGAAAATAAATATATCTCAAATCTAATTAATCAGGTGACTTATATTTTAGAATATAAAAGAGAATTATAAAAATAAATAACAATATATGAAAAAGAATCAATATCCACAAAGACGTGGATAAATCTCTAGTTACCCTTTATAGTTCATGCATGTATGAGCCTTTCCATTCAGTCCCAAAAACTATATGAACGAGAGGTGTGCAAAGATCTGAAAATTTGATTTGATCCAGTAGCTTTTTTTTCTTTTCTTTTTGATCCAAAAAATTGAATATCTATAACTCCATGAATCAGTCAAGTATTAATTTTTAATATTTATTAAAATTAATGAAATCACATATAACAAAATTTTGAAAGATAAAGATCCCAATATGATCCAATATTGTATGAAATTATATAATTATGTTTTAATCTCTACAAGTTTTACAATAGTTTATTCAATAAATAATTATTTATTTCCTCAATTTGAAAATAAAATTATTTATTTATAACAATCATTTTATTATAAATTCTGGAATTTATTTTATTTTTAATTTAATATTTCTTTATGAGGATGAAATCACATATTTTGTTAAAAAACAGATTTGCCGAATATTAGGACAGCAGATATTCATATCATGGTAGAGTAAATCACATCATAAAAGTGTTAATCCAGAAAAATCATAAAGTATCACATATATTTTTAAAATTCTGGATATCTTACATACCATAAATTTATGAACTATTTTCTTCCTAGCTATTGAAATTACTTACATTTCTCTTGCCGTATACAAATTGTATTTGTCCTAAACACACATTAATTACTGCATAACATATTTTGGAAATATTTTTTAAAGAGTTCAATTGTAAGATTATAATTTATATACAATGTTTTTTTAAGCCAACATATTTTCTTTTTCTTTTCAATGTTCCACTTCATCTTCTTTAGTCATCCATCTTTTTTTAGTTTAACCATATAACATTGTTTTGTTTAAGAAATTCATTATAACGCTGATCTGTAATTTTTTCACATTCTTTTGTGTTTTTGTTTGTAAATCCATTAAAAACTATTAGTTTTATAAACAAGATTTTATTGAAAAATGATGTGAGTATTATAATTAAAATGGTATTTTTCTAAAATTCAAATCAAATGAACCAAGTATATATTCGTAGAGCATATGATGAAATGTGCTTAAGTCCTTTTATTAAAAATAATTTGTTTTTAAAATAATTGATTTGAAGTTAATAAAAAACTAAAATCCTCAATAATCAGTTATAAACTTAACATTTTATTAATTTCTATTTTTTTTCTAAACTATGTACATTGGTGTAAAGATTCAACACTTTATTTTCGACTTTTCACACTCCACGTCATTTTATCTCTCTTTCACGTAACAATTCAACATCCATTCATTTTTATACTTTATAATAGTTTTTTTAATAAAATTCAACCCCCATATCCTAATTTTTATATTGCTAAAAATTCTCAATAATTTTAATTAAAATTATAAAGAATAAAAGATTTTTTTATTTTTTATTTGATTACATTTTTATACCAAAAGTAAAAGATATTTTTTTCTTAAAAAACTTATATCATAAAACATATTAAAGAAACATAGGTTATTGTTAGGATTAATTTCAGAAAAAAATAGTTAAGAAAATAATCAAGAGTTTAAGGGTAAAGTTATAATAGAAATAGATTTTTTTTTGTATCCAAATCAAATGAACCAAGTGTCTATTTATAGAGTAAAAAACACAAAAAAAATTAATATATAAAAATAATTTATAAATCAATTTAGTTATAAATAATTGTGGTTGAATAATTGAAATAAGAAAAAAGATCCATAACCTACACCAATCCAATAGCAAAAAGACATATGTTAAAAATGGGTACCACTTTTTGTTTATTCAACTAGTTGAATCCCACTCAATATTAAACACCCCCATTGTTTTGCCTCTCTTTTTTTTTTCAATTGTTGAAAATAATCATTTAACACCTCCAATGTAGTACAGAAAGTTGATTGATTTTCACTCTCTACTTGATTGGTTTTAAAATAACTACATCATTAAAATTGACCCCATTTTTCTTCTCATTGAATAAAATCCATTCAGCACAAGTTAATTAACGTATCTGTTTTCTCTTTTTCTTGTTCTCTTTTCCAACACTACCATCATATTGATTCAATAGTTGAGTAACTTATTCAACAATTTTATTGTAAATAATCCAATAAATTCCGGTGGGCGGCTAATGTTAATTACAACGTCCTCTCAGTGCCAAAGCTGTATAAATATGTTGCCACTGCCTGCTGCGTCTAACACAATTATTCTACAACAAAAGTAAAATACAACTTCCCCTCTCAGTCTCCTCTTTCTCTCTCTCTCTCAAATCTCAGCACAGTATAAGACTTGAAGGTAATCTTACCAAACTCAGTCTTTTCTATCTATACCGTGTAGAGTGTTTCAATATAGCAGAAAAGAATTATTACTTTCTCTACTATTTTAAATATAGCTTGTTCCTCACTTCTTTGAGTGTTTAAGCATGACATAGGACAGGAGTGAAACTTTGATTGTTTTGGTTCTGAACTTGCTTACTTTGTTGTGTATATATTCACGTTAACATATGCTATTTATATTATCCTGTGAAGCTTACCAAAATGATAACTATGCCTTTTTTTGTGTAGGAAGCAAAATGAGTTTGTGGTATATCATCGTTGCAATCGTCTTCTTTGCATCGTGTACTGGTTGCAAAGAACACCAGAAAGACAAATAAAAATCTACCTCCGGACCGCCAAGACTTCCTATAATTGGCAACTTGCACCAATTAGGATCCAAACCTCATCGTTCCATGCTCAAGTTATCTGCAAAATATGGATCTCTAATGTCCCTCAAGTTGGGAGATGTGTCCACCGTTGTGGCGTCAAGTCCGGAGACAGTGAAGGATGTCTTAAAGACATTCGACGCAGATTGTTGTTCCCGACCTTATATGACTTATGCTGCAAGAGTTTCCTACAATTTAAATGACCTCGCCTTTTCTCCTTATAGCAAATATTGGAGGCAAGTACGGAAGATGACTGTTATTGAACTCTACACCGCCGAAAAGGGTCAAGTCTTTTCGACATATAAGAGAAGAAGAGGTTGGTTCCTTGGTCGACTTCATCAAGCAATCTGCTTCATTGGCCAACCCGGTTAACTTGAACAACAAGTTAATGAAATTGTCTGGAAGTGTGATTTGTAGAGTCGGGTTTGGGATGAATCTTAAAGGAAGCAAACTCGAGAATACTTATGAGGAAGTCATTCAAGGAACCATGGAGGTGTTGGGGAGTTTTGCTGCAGCAGATTACTTCCCGGTCATTGGTAGATTAATCGATAGGATCACAGGGTTACATAGCAAATGTGAGAAGGTTTTTAAAGCAATGGATGCATTTTTCGATCAATCTATAAAACATCACCTAGAAGATGAGAGCCTTAAAGATGATATCGTGTCCTTACTCCTCAAAATGGAAAGGGGAGAGACTGGACTTGGGGAGTTTCAACTTACACGAAACCACACCAAAGGAATTCTTCTGTAAGTAATGGAAACTAACTTCATTCTTTTACATGTTGTTTTATTGTTTTAATCTTGTTTTAATGATTGTTGATTACAGAATGTTCTTATTGCTGGAATAGACACTTCTGGCCACACGATAACATGGGTGATGACTCATTTGATTGCAAACCCTAGAGTTCTGAAGAAAGTCCAAGCAGAGGTGAGAGAAGTTATAAAAAATAAAGATGATATTACAGGAGGAAGATATAGAGCAAAATGGAGTATCTCAAAATGGTGATTAAAGAAACATTTAGGATAAACCCACTCGTGCCACTTCTAGTTCCAAGAGAGGCCTCGAAAGATCTGAAGATGGGAGGTTACGACATTCCAAAGAAGACATGGATCCATGTCAACGTATGGGCTGTTCATAGGAATCCAAACGTTTGGAATGATCCAGAAGCTTTCATCCCCGAGAGGTTCATGAACAATGAGATCGACTATAAAGGTGTAGACTTTGAGTTGTTGCCGTTTGGTAGTGGAAGGAGGATGTGCCCTGGTATGGGTATGGGTATGGCTTTGGTACACTTAACTCTTATCAATCTTCTTTACCGTTTTGATTGGAAGCTTCCAGGAGGAATGGAGGCAAAAGATGTTGATCTTGAAGAATCATATGGACTCGTCTGTCCTAAGAAAGTTCCACTTCGCCTTATCCCGGTTCTAACAAGATGGACTTGACTTCAGTTTATATTTCCATAATAAAAATAATGTAATCTTTGGAAGTTTTTTAAAGGTTTACCAATATCAATATATCATTAAAGAAGTTCTTTGATGAATCCACTTGATTAACAAATTAATGAATCTTCAAGAGGCAGATTAATTGAGAAATATAATTAGGTTTCTCGTTTTCTATCAGTTATCATCATCGTTATGGTTACTAGAGGAAAATACTTAGGTTCACCCCTTTAAATTCGCCACATCTTTTATAACCAATCAATTGCCACATAGATTATTAAATAAAAATTATTAAAAAAATTAACAAAAAACAAAATAGGTACAGAAAATAATGAACTTCAACTTTAACGTTAACACCACTAGGAAACCCATAAATCTAAAATCCTAAACTCTAAATCTAAACCTTAAACTCAAACCCTAACCCTAAATCCAAATCCTATACCCAAAATTCTAAACCTTAAACTCTAACTCTTAAACCCAAACCCAAACCTTAACCCTATAAATCCTAAACCCAAACCTTAAACCCTATAAATCCTAAACCCAAATCCTATACCCAAAACTCTAATCCTAAAACGTAACTCCTAAACCCAAACCCCAAATCTTAAATCCTAGAGTTTAAATTTAGGGTTTAAGGTTTAGAGTCTAAGGTTTAGGGTCTAAAGTTGGTTTTAGGTTTAGGGTCTATGGTTTGGAGTTTAGAGTGTAGGGTTTGAATTTATATTTAGGGTTTAGGGTTTAGAAATTTAATTTAGGGTTAGAGTTTAGTTAGCGACAATGTTAAAATTGACGTTATTCTTTTTTTGTTATTTTATATTTTTAAAATAAATATTAATATTTTATTTAATAATATACGTAGCAGTTTGATTGGTTATAAGAAATGTGGTGAATTTAAAGGTTCACCTCATGGGGTGAACCTAAGTATTTTTATTACTAGAGCTAAAATACTAAGCTTGCCCTGCAAATGTCTTTTATTTTATCAAAGTTCACTCGTTACTCTCAGCCCTTGGGTACGTATGAGAGCTCTATTTAGGATTAAGTAATTAACTAAGGAACCTCAAAGTCAAAAGGGTTTCTATTTTATGATGGTGACGAATCTTTAACCTAGGATCGCTCATTCATTAATTTATCTGTAAGAAAATCATTATCCACCTTTGAAAATGTTATTCTGGTTGAAAAGTCCCGTATTTCTATTTCTTTCCATCTTTTGTTTTTCCTTCTGTGGGTTTAATAGGTACAATAATTCAAACTAAGTGTGGTGTGATATGACTAGATGAGTATTTGTGATATACTATGTGCGTTTATCTTCTCGTATTTATTTTTGTGCACCGTACGTAGGCGTGGGCAATCGGGGTCTCAATCGGATTTCGGTTCGGTTTCATTCGGGTTTCGGGTTTTCGGGGTTTTGGGTTCATAAATTCCAGCCCCATTCGGATAGTATAAAAAACGGGTCGGGTTCGGTTCGGGTTTAATTACATGTCCAAGATCCGGTAGAACCCGAAATAGTTTCGGTTTCGGATACTAATCGGGTTATCGGTTCTAAAAGTATTAATTTCTACTTGATTAAATTCACTATATCTTCAATTATTTCAATAAATTTGTTATTGAGCTTATTTAAACCCTATTATTGTCCTTCAAAATATTTTGTGAAACTCGTTCATCAACTATACGAAACTTGTCATTGAACTATACGTGAAAACATTAAACATATCATGATTCATGACAACCAAAGTCTTGTAAGAAAAAAATCACACAAAAATGAAATATACAAAATTAAAGTTCACAATTAACAATTATAAATGTATGAATACTATTTAAATTTTAAAAATAACAACATTGTTTTAAACTTCTAAAGAAGTGTATTCATAACTAAAACTTCAAATGCAATGTCAAGCATAAAACATTAATATTAACCAATAAAAACATATATTAGACTAAGTATTTTAATTAATTATTCATGTAATAACTAATTGATTGTAGGTATTGAATAATATCTTAGTATGTTTTGGATACATATTAGAAATTTAGATTTGGGTATGGTACAAGTTTTTTTTTGGAATTTTGAATTTTTTGGTTCTTTCGGATATCCATTTAAGTTCGGGTTCGGTTCGGGTAAAAACCATAACCCGAAATACCGTAAAACAAGATCCATTCGGTATTTATATCGGGTTCGGATCGGTTCGGATACATTTTAATCGGGTCGGATTCGGTTCGGATTTTCGGGTTCGGTTTATTTGCCCAGCCCTAACCGTACGTATGAAAATTATATTTTATTACTTACTAGTATAACATCCGCCCTACGGACAATAAACAAATTTACAAATAATTAAATTATATTTAAGTGTTTAATTCATTTTCAACTAAAATTAAAATTAATATTCAGATTTTTATCATTACAAATTTTCTATCATCTGAATATTTATTTTACAATTCATAAACGTAATTAATTATTTAAAATTCATAAAAATATAATTATTTGTTTCTTTTTATATTTTTTCTAACTTAACTTTTAATGATATGTCACCTAGAATATTTGTAACAAAGTTATTCGAGTTGTTTATGTCTCTTTATATTTAAATAATTTGATTTTTTAAATATATTTCATTAGAAATTTAGTAGATTACTTTTTAGTCAATTTTAGTTCAAATAAAAAAAATATGGTAGTACGAAAAGATTAAACTCTATATAACTAAAAAAATATCGTTGATATATTGAAAAGAAAAGATGAATACAGAAAAAGAAGCAGGAGATGTTGTAACCTTTAAGAGAAAAGAGACAAATAATCCATGATGTTATTGACCCTTTGAAACAAAAACAGATTCACCGTCGACATATCATAAACAGAGAAAACACAACTTTAACATGAGTATTGTTTAGTAGGAAAAAAGTAGGAGTCTTTAAGCATTTAGCCACCTTATGAATTTAAATGAAACAACCTGACACAAGACATCACAACAAATCGACATAAGATCAGAACCGAACATAAATCAACCTAAGAGCAATTAAATAACGAAAAACCCTAACAACAATAATATCGACTCGGAACCAAAACTGAAACCACACTTGAAGGTGGAGGAGCAGCGGCTATATTACAATTTAGAGAAGAGATCGATGAGTTAGACATTTTCACAGAAACTAAATTAACTTTGGTGTTTTAAGCGGATTGACAGAGATGATATTCAATGTGAGTAGAAGCTAACCTTTATATGTATATAATACAACCGCTTGGCAGAGGATAATCACAATCAATATTATATATTATCTTCACGTTGTGTATGGATTTAAGAAGAAATAATGATCGCTGAATCTGTAACTCGAACTGTTTCGCGTTGTCAGAGAAGAAGGCTAATGATCTGAGTGAGACAAAGAAACAGTTTCTCCATCTCGATTCAGTCATCAAACCTCTCAAGTACGCCCTATTGGACTGTATGAGAGACCAAAAGTATTTTTTTAGTCTTGAAGAATGCTCTAAGATGAAGATTACAAGACCTCATGATAACCCGAGTCTCTAAGAGTGGTTCTCTAACGAAAAATTTGTCTTTAATTTTGTTTGCATTTCCCGCTAAGAGATGGCTCTTATGGTTCTTAATTTAAGAGACAGTTCTTAGTTTTCTTAGTTAAAGGCTAAGATACGGTCTCTTAGAAAAAGCTATTTAGAACCGCCACCTTAAGAGACTCGGTAATCCTGGTCTTAGGTGTCAACTTTATTTCTTATGATAAATAGAAGCCAAAAATATCCCCTTCCATCGTAAATGAACTGTGCGTTTTGATTAATTGAACACATTCGCGTTGAGATAAGCAAATTCGATGACATATACACCCTCGATTGGAGAAAAGTCTATTAAATATATATATAAACAAATGTTTATTATTCAATACATTAAAAAATATAACTATTTGTTGTCTCTCATAAGGAAGCATTAATTTTTTTTTCAGACCGTTAACCCTATAAGTACTAAAACTCAAAATTTCCTCTGAAGTGAAAAATGTACCACCTGGCCAGAGATCTTTCTCGGCGTAAAGACCTTAAGAAAAGGGGGAGGCTTTCATGATCCTGGCAGCATTGTTGAGCCATTCCCTCCGAGAATTTGAATGCATTTATATCGAAAAATAAAAAGAATTCAAATCCGAAGAAAACTTCTAAATTTATAAATATGTGAATTAAAATTAAAAATTTGTTAGTGTTCAAAACGGTTAGTTTTTAATAGATTTTATTAATTTAAAATAAATTTTAAAATCATATTAAAATGAATAAATCAAAACCCCACTAAATGTTTTACGATGTATGTGACCCTTTAAAATAGTGTTCAAAGTTTATATCAAAGTGAGTTGAGAAGAAATTAACAATAGTAAAAGAAAATGTTCATGTTATTGATTTATAACTTAAACTAACTTTATAGTAGTATTGATTGTCTCAATTAGATAGTCATATTCTTTGGAAGAAGAAAAGTATATATATTGGTAGAAAAATATAGATAGTGCAAATCTCATGGAAAGAAAGCATAGTCTAGCATTGGAAGTTTTAGGTGAGAAAACATGCTTACTTGAACCATAAGTGTGTTTGCTTGATTAGGCAAACAATGCTAAAAAGGAGAGTACTGAGGATGCAAGCCCGAGTTTGATAGATGTCAATAGTTTGCTTGAGGAAGTCCATGAGGAATCCACTGATGTTGAGTGCATCACTCGTTAAATACATAAGGCATGCAAAGTGGTGGAGGACCATGTGAATCTAGATGTTGATGAAGAAGAATAAACATCAAGTTTATGCTTGACGTAGTTGCTGAATACGTCACTGACGCATGTTGTGTTAGAAGTGCACTAGGAGATATGCAGAATGTGGAGACCATTGTAGATGGTAAGATGCTGAGTTGGAGTTAGGATAGCTTGAGGAGGAATTTTATGCTTGAAAAAGACAAGAAAAATAAACCTTTGGAGGAGTACAATATATGCTTTGAAGAAGAAAGAATAAGTGCAATTCCAAGAAAAATGAAAGTGGTACTTTTAATATTGAAACTGGTCCAATATCCCACGGTTCCTATGTATGGATCCTAGGACTGAGGGGTTTGGAAACGTAGAAGATCACTATATATAAACAACTATGAGGATCGATATGTATTCCATAAGACACTTGAGGATGATTTTATAAGAAGGGTTGGAAAATTGCTTGGAAGTATTCTTGGGTCTCATGATGCAGGATTGCTGATGAATTAGGCCATGGAAAACACAGGTTTTGATATATAGGAATCTCTCAGTATAAGTTGTTTGGGTGTTAACAGAATAGTGTTAAGCTAATTAAGCAAGTCGTTGTACTGATTTTAAGTGATTTTTATAGGCAAAATGTGTTTTGTTTGTATCCATGTGTTTTTGAGTTACCGTTTTGTATTGATTTTATTGTGTTGATCTTGCACTTAGATGATATCAGAGCGTGTCACCTAAGTTATGGTGAATCCGAGTGATATCGACACAATTTTCTATGCAGAACGTAATCATGTTGAATCGCGAACTTAGTATGGTAATTAGAAGACTCACATGAAGTAGTGATGTCGAGAATCAATGAGGAATGATGTGGGTATCGTTGAGAGACTAGGATGGACGAGCTTACCATAGTTACAATAGAGATCCTCTCTCT
>CAJHQP010006187.1:0-40034 GCA_905132765.1 Moricandia arvensis | reverse complement strand
ATGTCCGATCATTCCCATAGTCAAGCTTTATCCATTCGAATTACTAACTGCATCCTTGTACCGTGCAACAACGAAATAAGGTTTATGTAGACGCCGCATTTGTTCTTCACCTTCTCTCTTCTCTAAAATCTTATTGATCCGAATTATGTTCTCAGGTAACTGGATTAAGAAAACAGATATGATCACACGACAGACAGAGGATATAGTTCTGTCATCAGATGAGGAGAAAACACAACACGGACGAATTCGGCAAAGTCATGAGTACTCGAGATACAGATTGAATGAGTCGAGCCATCACATTCACTAAGCTACCAATTCTCGAATAAAGCTTGAAAACAATGGCTCACGACACCCACCAGTTACATCTCCAATACTCTCAATTGCAAATATTTTTAAGCCTAAGGAAAACGAAAGATTACGTCTCTGTGTAGAGATTACAGAGAAAAGATGATGAGATCAGCCGTAAAGACGGCAGCGGAGAAGAGAGTAATATATTATACAGTTTCAGCTCAGAAGAGAAGTCTCAGAAGTTGAATCTAGATACGATGATATAGTTGGAGAAGGAACATAACGACAATGAATCCTCTCTAATATCTTGGACGGAGAAAAACAGAAAGATGTTGGAGAAGATGAAGAAGGCGAAAGACAGTAAATTTGATAGCCGATTTGATATGTCGACGACCAGATGTGCGTCATCGAAGATGATAACTTTAGCTCATATGGTGAGTCTCCAGCACAAGACGAAGATTCACCGACACACCGCCTAAAAAGATCTCAGTCGACTGAAACTTTCTTACAATTGACCGATCTAAGGGGATTCAGAGGTCTAAGTTGGAGATGTCTTCGCAGAAACCTTGCTGTGGGCAACGATACCAGAGTAAAGCTTAGTGGAAAGAAGACTGAAACGTCTTACAGTGAAGAGATAATTTGATTTATGATGGGAAGTATCCAATCCATATTACTCATTGTTAAATGTTGGATTGTGGATGCTCTGGAAGATCGTGCTTTAACACAAGGGATCCCCGACATTCTATGTTCGAGATTATGATTCGGAACATACATTTCTGTAACTGAGCATTCTAATCGATCTCGAACAAGCAACACCATATATTTTAGGAGAATTGTACAGAAACTTATCGCGCGACGTTGGTCCGGCCGTATCGACCTACGAGATGTGTGAATAACTCTCAATAACAGTTCGGTTCAAGTAATTGTTGTAGTATGGCTGACTTAATCAACTTACAGCTGAGTTATATCTACACTTGTGGCTGACTTATATTAACGTCTGGCTGTAGGTATATCATTTTTTGATTTGCTATCATATCCATGGAGCCCCTATGCATATTTCGTTGTTCAAAACTTGTTACGCTGAGGAAACCCAAGCACACATATAATGAAGGGTGTCTAGTTTTTCTTCACATATGAGCTTCGAGAAGAAGGTCTTACTCTCATGAGAGTGCAGCGGATGCATGATATGAGCGTCGTGTATGCATACGCAATGATTAGGAAAAAAATTGGAATGAAGAGGAGTACTTTGCTCGTTTACAAGGAATCTGCTGCTAAGTTGGGGAACTAGTGCGATCTGTGAAAATGAGGATGGGTTTTGCATGCGACGACTTCCGCTCAAAGAAGTTGGAGTTCATTTCATCTGTAATGCCATCGTTCACCAGTTGCCAATGTTGTGTGTGGGGAAAGAAAACTGGTCCAGCCTTGGACCATTTGTACCAGTAAGGGTATAACATGTGTGACCGTTGATTCGATTAAAGAGTTGGGCTGTTCTTTCGTGATTGTTGAACCGTATGAGCTTGATTTTACACAAGCAAGTGTGAAGATGTATTTTATTTTTATTTTGATTTTCTTTGCAATTTCAGTTTGTAGACTATTGGTGTATTACAACTGTATACAAAGTTGGCTGAGTTAACTAAATAATGTACCGAGTTCTCTACAGGCTGAGTTATTGAAATGGTCGGCTAAGTATTATTCCGTACTGGCTGGGTATTGAACTTTAAGGTTAGTTATATAAATTGACGGCTGGGTATTATTCCCTACGCGCTGAGTTTTTGAATTGTACACTGTGGAATATATAAATTGACGGCTGATTATTATTCCCTACGGCGAGTTTTTTGATTGTACGGCTGGTTATTGAACTATAAGCTGGGTTACTGAATAAACGATACAAGACTACATTAATGAAATAGCAAAATATACCCACAAAGAACACAACCAAACCACCACATTCCTTACACATCGCCCCTCTGATTCCGTCTTGATTCCTTCAAACTTTTTCTCTAACCGACCGAATTTAGCCTTGACATCGGTCAAGTCTTTGTTCATGTCACTCATTACTAACTTCATATCCTCAACCTCTTCTACCAAGCACTCATCAGCCCATTTGAATAAATGTCTCTGCTTGCACTAATATAATAATCAGATCTCAGTAGCACGAAATGAATATATGGCAAATAAGAACAAAATTTAACCTTATTATATCCTCTTGCACAACAATAATACAATCTTCCTGGATTTTTAGCTGATCCGGATGTACATATCTCTGAGGCTGCACCACACCAACACTGTTTTGGTTTCCTCTCTCCCCATTCGTACGTACCTCGGTTTACATTTCCTGATGAGATAGTGTTAGAGGAGGAAGACATTTTTCCTTTAGAACCCTAATCCCCACTTTTTCCTCTGAAAAAGTTGCTTTATTACATCGTTATATAGAGCTGGGCCAGGTATGTGTTGGAATATTTTCAAGTTCCGCACAAACATATTTTCAAGTCTCCGCCCAATGGCTGAGTTATTGGCTTGTTACGGCTGACTTTATGTTTAGGATAATTTATGTTTAGGTTTAGGGTTAAGTATATGGGGTTTACGGTTTAGAGTTTTAGGGTTTATGGTTTAAGTACCACTGTAAAATATAAGAAATTACACAAATTCAATTGAAAAAAAAAATTATATGGTACTTTGTATTTGGTGCGTTCAAACACCTATATAGTTACATAAGGTTTAAGTATTTGTAAGACTACTTATACCTCAAGATCATGGTCAATCCGAAACTTGTAAATTCAATGAAGTATACACATTGTGTTGATTTAATATTCATCCAAAACTGATAATATTAATTTATAATAACTTTTTAAAGTACATTTCCAAATATTTGGGTATGTTTTGGTGGTGCCTGAGTTATATAAGGCAAGACGGTTGGATTTATAGAAATGTTTCGGCTGAGTTATATTAAACTTTTATGATTTTAGGGTATGTTTGTGGTATGACTGAGTTATATAAGGCAAGACGGCTGGATTATAGAACAATATCCTAGAATTATGATGCAAAGCATAAAGTCCCATGGCTTGAAGAAGTAACAGCCCTAACCATTTACGCTTTTCAAAACTCCAGGCCGGACATACCTCTAATGCTGCCCTCAGTTCATCTAACTTGGGTCCCACCCCAAGCGGCAGATTCAACTCCTCCCAAAACGCTTTGTATTGATCATGTTCGAAACTTCCTGTTGGCACTGGATCTGTGTTTAACCCAGTGATCTCACCCAAATTCGAGTAAGCTAAACCTGATAGTTCATCACCAACTACACTCCAAATCTCCTTCATGTATACTCGAAGCTGTCGACATAGTAGATAGTGGATAGTCCTACCAGACCACACGCTTTTGCGTTCAGCTAGCTTCACAATAATTCCAAGAGGACCCTGCCTCATGTGATCCCACACATCCCGTCCTATTGCTTCTCTAACGTTAGGGAAATCTCCCATCTGAAAATTATGATTAATCTCTTTATTTTCTAGATTAGAAGCCCCTTCAGTGTAAAGTCGTGGAGGATAATCCCGTGCTTGATCTTTAGAAATAGCCATCTGATCCTAAAACACATATATAGATAAATCAGCCGCAATATAAACAAAACTCAGCCACAACATAATAAATAACCCAGCCACCATATAAGGCAGTCGTAATAGAAACAAAACTCAGCCGAAACATAATCAATACCTCAGTCAAAACATAATCAATAACTCAGCCAAATCATAAATAATAAATAACTCAGCCACAACATAAGATATAACTAAGCCACAATAATCAATAACTGAGCCAAAACATAATCAATAACTTAGTCGGATCATAATCAATAACTCAGCCACTTCATAAATCAAACTCAACTCAGCCACACTATACAATAACTCAGTAACAACATAATCTATAACTGAGACACATCGTAAATCAAACTCAGGCACAACATACGATTACGTCGAAAATCAGGCACAACATACCAGAGAAGATGAGAAGATGATGTCGTAGATACGATTACGTCGAAACTTTTGCGGAGAAGAGGATGTCAACGAAGATGATATCGGAGACAGTTAGGGTTTAACGAGGTCGACGAAGATGATTTTCGGAAACACTGTTTGAAACGAGAGTATTAGTTGTGACGAAGATAATTTCGTGATATGGGATTGTTGATTTTCCAGTGTGACATTAAGACTTTTCTTTTATTCACCGAAGACATGAGACTGTTGATTTTCCAGTGTAACTGTTGATGACACAAATTAGTTAGTGACGTGGATTGTCAAAATTATGATGTGGATTTAATAATTAAAATTTGTATCAATAGTAGCAAAATTAAACAAGGGTGTTTATTGTAATTTACTAGGAGTCTAAAAACATTCTAGTAATTTTTAGAAAATGTATACTATTCTAGTAATATACAAGCTTTTGTGTATCATTCTAGTAATTTTCTCTAAATTTAAAACTGCTTTAGAGCATGTGCGCGGAAGGATATTACTGAGGTGCTAAAAAATATATATACTAAAATAATAAAAAGTAACATTCACGTAAACAGACGACTCTTAAATAAGCATTATAGGAATCGTATCTTATGTTTAACTGTCATATGTCAATTTTTGATTAGTTTACTTTTTTTAACATTAATAAATTTTAATTACAAAATTATACATGATTAAATTATTATTACTTTTGCAATTAGAACCCTGCTTTTTAGATGTACACCGTTGAGGCTGCTCTTAGTGATTGCGATTATAAAGTAGTAACTTTTACTGTGACACCAGCCAACATTATCATCAAATAACAATACCATCACTCTGAGAAAGTGTTGTAATCATCACCAATTTTCAGTCAGTTACAACATTTGCATATTATAACTAGTTTGCCTCAATTTTCTTAAAACTTCAATTATGATGTCACTGCATATTAACCTATCTACGTTACCATTGAAACATAGCAAAGTAGTACAAACGCTTTCTCAAGTACGTACCTCCTTAATCTTGTATATTTGCGTTACCACTAAAACGTTACAACCTATAATAGATAAGACTCAACAAAACAAAACAAAACAAAACAAAACAAAACATCATCTAAACAATCCCTTATGGAGTTACTTCGGTGATTTGTTGGCGACGATCTTGGTCTTTCATGAATATGAAAATCAATTCCCCAGCCTCTTGGTGCCCACCCTCAATCCCTGCATCATGGTGTAAGTTCAATATTTGTTTTTGTTTAGCTTTTCATTATATGTGAGAGGTGAACATGAGGTGGAGTGTCAGTGAGTCCATGGAGCCTCAGAAGCTAAACCAAGGACATGGTTAAATACCCGAATCAGCTATCGTCTCCACACAGTACAGTTTTTGAGATCAAATGTGAAGGAACCGTTTCTTTAGAGCTGAGTCAGTGGCAGACGTAAATATACTAACGAAGTTCTAAATTCTGAACAAGGTTTTATCAAGCTACTATGGAATCTGGATCAACTGGTATTTTATCATACATTCATACGATATGCAGATTTTTAGATCTCTATGGAGACAAGATCCTAAGAATGAAAAGATAGTTATATACAATTTGGAGATATGATGCTATATGCATACTAGTACCCCTCAAGGACGTGGCACCAAGTGCTATCGACAATAAACCAAATCGAACACACTCTGATATCTGTTAAGAAATAAAAAATCTGTTATCATCAACACACACACATATATATAATATATATACGTAAGAAACACAAATGAAGAAGTCAAATAGCGTACTAGCTTCGGTTCATGCTTTTCAGCAAAGCTGCAAAGATAAATTGGATGTCGTTGTTAAGAGGTTAATATCCAGTTTAATTGAGAGCTTATATATGAAACGTATTAAAACTTTGAATTTTACAAAGTTATTGGGCTTGTGTCTGAACAATGAATAAACCTCCTTGATTATTATTTGGAGAAAATTACTTAGAATAACTCTAATTTATCTTAGAATGACGAGTATTCATTTATCATATTAAAATTTAAATACTAGACTCAAATGAGATACAATCAAATTTACAAATAAAACCCTTTAACTTGCCATAAAAAAGATAAAGAAGGAAGAAAATTAAAAGGTCTCGTAAGGAACTAATTATAAGGAACTCTCTCACGACATCGACATCGACATCCAAGGAGAAACTCCTACGAGAGTCGCCGTCATCTCATCTCCCCCGTCACAGCCTCCTCGGTTGACTCATCTCCCCCGTCATAGTCCCTCTCGATTGATTCATCTCCTCCTTCACCATCTCCCCTCGATTTCTTCATCTCCTATGTCTTAGCCCCCCGCCCCCCCCCCTCATCTCCTCCGTCACTGGCCCCTCGATTTCATCTCCTCCGTCCACATACCCCCCTCGATTTCATCTCCTCCGTCACAGCTCCGGAATCTCCGTGACGAAAACCTAGATCAAAGCTTTGATTTCTTCATCTCCATCGTTTAATTCGACAAATTGAACCTGTAAGTGCTATCCCTATCCAATTCCAAGTTGTTTCTACACTTTTTTTAACTATTATGCTTGATTTCTGTTAATTCGAAAACCCTAAATCCCAATTTCAATACTCCTGCGATTTAAAATCGATATACTGGTTCCTTTTTTGGTAAATTTTCTTATGAAAGTTTGTTTGATTTTTTTATTGATTGTGAAAGTTTTGTAGATCCTTGGATGCTACTCTAAAACACTATACGTAAACCTGTTTCGTTATTATCCCTAAAAGAGACCCCAATTTCTTGCCATTCTCTATAACTATGACATTCCGGGAATGACTAGGACTGAAGATAACAATTTCTTACCATCAGTCGTACCAAAATGTTGTATGGAAGCATTTCTTTAGGACCAGCTTACTGAACTAGAGTTTAGGTTATTATTTGGTTTTGTTTTTTCAGAAGTTTAATTTTCCAGAAATTATTATCTCACGTTCTACATTTTTGTTTTTGTTTTGTACTGTTTTGATGTTATAATTTTATAAGATTATTACAAATGAACGCTTGTTAGTGTTTGATCCACCAGAGGTTAACTTTGTTTATGTTTTCGAAAACTTAGGTTATGCGATTAGTAACCAACTAACTTCTCAAGTGCTTTATTTTTTAGCTATGGCTTCTTCTTCGGGTATGAGAAAATATCCTAAGCGTCTGTATGAGGTCAGGAAAACCCCAATTCAAAATAGGAGCATGAACCATAGTTGTTTTCTATCCAACATTCAAGCGGTTGAAGAAGGTGTTAGGGAAGATGTTTGGAATGAGCTGAGGGAGTCTGCTATTGGAGTCATTGTGAAGCTGAAAGAGATGGAGTATATTTGGCCTGCGAAAGTTGTTAACTATTTCCTTGCCAATCAATTGGCAATCGAGAGCACGCATGAGATTTGGTCTTGATAGATTGTATGCCATTGCGGTTCTCTTTGTATGAGTTTGCAGAAATTACGGGTCTGAATTGTGATCCTTTCGACAAGCATGAGGTGTGGAATGTGGATCATCGAGAGTTTTGGCTGGAGATGAATGTTTCGCCATCAGAAGGACCTACATTGAATGAGTTACAAGCCATATTTCCGATTTGCAGAAACTGGTCTCGAGAGAAGCGAGTGATGATCGGTTTGTTGAGTCTGCTATCCATTGGCATATTTGGCATTTCAAGCAACACGGAATTCCGTTGCATTGTGCTATAAGGGTGATGGACACTGCAACTTTCCAACGATATCCATGGGGTCGGTTAGATTTACGAGCCTTGTTGATTCCATAAACGTAATCACCTATCATGGAAAAAGAGTTACACACTTCACGGCTGTGTTCATGTGCTCTTAATATAGATTTATGAGTCTGTCCCTGGTATAGGAGAAAAAATATGGGAATAGGATATAGGGAGCTGATGTTCCTCTTTTGTCATGGCAGGGATCTCGTACCCATATCAACTTCTCAGATTTATGTGATCAAGAAAAGATAAAGTATCAGAAGTATGACATAAGTTATATTTCTTCCATTTAAAATTTACATATCGTACTAATTTTGTATATTACTTTACAGGTTTGTGTGAGGCATATGATTATGAAGCCAATGGAGGATAGATATCCGAAGTGGGTACATAATGAAATCTTTACTGATCTGGACAACATGATAAAATACATCCTCGATGGCCAGCTAAATGAGAAGTTTGGGATATAATGCCAACTTGCCTTTGAAGAGAAAATGTGGTGTTGCCGCATCTGCTGTTCCAAATGTGATCCCTTCTACTAAGCCAAAGAAGGGCATAAACCCGCATATGGAGGGGAAGCATCTGATATGGTATGGTAAAAATGTTCCTCATGTTAATGATAGAAAATTGTTTTTTTTTTGTTTTGGCACTGAACATGGTTTCCTTTTGCTCTACGCATATTGAAGCTCGCAGCTCACAATGTTGCTATACAAGGCTTAGTTGAGTCGATTTCCACCCTCACTGCAAAGATAGAGAGCAAAGATGTTAGTATAAGCTGAGAAAGTTAGTAAAACTTTAGAAGTTACCATACAAGATAAGGTGGATGCTAGAATGGGTGCAATTGAGAATGAGTTGATGAAGAAGATCGCAAGTTTGAAGGAAGATGTCAATTTTTTTTTAAAATATGACTAATGTAAACATTCTCCATGGTGTGGCCGACTACAACTCTGGAAATTCCAAGGCCTACGAGGATGATGATGTTTCTAGCAATGACTTAATATGATCCCTTTATCCATTGTTATCTTTTTATTTGTAAATTATTACTATTTTTTGTTATTTATTACTTGAGTCATGGATGATTCAGAAGAAGATCAGTTCACATGATGGTTTACCAATACAATGTGTTGTTAAGAAGGAGAAGAAGGCAAACAAGACGACGGAGAAGGAAGAGCTTAAGACTAAGGAGGTACCACTGAAAAAAGTGAAGAAGGAGAAGAAAGATGAAGTGCCACTGAAAAAAGTGAAGAAGGAGAAAGCATTTGTCATCCCGCAGCTGAATGACGAATCTATTTCAAGAAAAGATTGGGACGATCATCTGAAGTGGGAGAAACTGAAAAGTGTAGGCAAATATTGGAAGAAATTGCTGGCAGTATAGAGGAGCCTGCACGTAGACGCAAACCCCAATTGACAAAGACTCAAGTATCGCCGTAGTAGGGGAATTCAACAGTGAAGCGTATAATTAGAGGTGTCACTGTTTCGAAGAAGGCGTATGACCCATTAGCTAAAGTAGAGGGAGGAAAACTGCAGAAGGTTTTGGACTTCATTAAGAGAGATTTGTAAGTTTTCGCTCATCCATCTTATTTTTTCGTAAGATATGGTCCTTGAATGCTCTGTTTTCCATTTTAGGGACCAAGAGGAAATTAACTACGAAAAAATAGTGCTCAATGGTACTTAAAGCTAATGGTACCAAGAGAAGCATGGCCAACAAACAACTACGGCTGCCTCTGTGACTCAGTGAGTTTTTTTTTTCTGATGTTGATACCACGTGATTAATGGCTTAAAAATTTTAAGTAATGATTTTTTTTCAGCACATGGCCGCAGCAATGCTCATGTTTCACAGACGTTCCATGCAATCCACACCTCCATATTCCTCCTCTCGAATTGCATTTCTAGATCGGTGGTTCGTGAACTCATGGGTTAATGACTACAACAAATGGACAAGGATACGACGAGAAAAGACTTGTCAGATATGTACAGCAAGACTTTCAATGGAGAATACCCGGATCAGTTTGTGACGCGGTAAAAAGTGGTTTATAGATGTCGACAACTTGTTCCTCTGCAACCTTATTAACGGAAACCACTGGGTGGCCCTACACATTTATTTAAAGAAAACGATAATCCATGGGTATGATAGTATTCCGAGTGTGGTGGAGGATGAAGGGAAGCTGCGTGAGGAGTGCAGACCATTCACGAAAATTATCCCACTAGTGATTAACAAGATGCTGCCTCCTAAAATGCGAAAGAAGACTGAGAAGCAGTTCACCTTACGTAGGCCACAAGAATGTCCCACCAAACGAGGACTCAGGAGATTGTGGTGTGTACTCTTTGAAGTATATTGAATGTCTGGCTCTAGAAGTACATTGACGGCTTAAGTGATCAGATCATACCGGCTTTACGAATGAAGTTGGCAGCCGACATATTTGAAGAGGTGGCAGAGGTTGGATAATTTTGTTTATTAAGTGTAGTAGTACGTTTAACTTGGATGGATGTATAACTTGGGCAGGTTTTTCTTTGTTACTTTGGTTGTCTATGTTGTTTCGATGTGTTTTGTTTATGTGGTTTTTGATGTGGTTGTTATGTATATATAGGCTCGGTTGTTGTGTGGTGAATGAAATTTAATGTAACACCAAAGAAAATTTACCAAAGCATGAAAGTAAATGAAATGTAATGTAACACCAAAGACAAATGACCAAAGTGTAAATGTAAATACCATCGAAAGCATGAAACTAGATCGAATACTCATTACTTAAGAGGGCTTGTTTTAGAATTATGTCCCGCCTGGTAACTTATTCTACATGCGTTCCTTCCTTGGCCGCTTCTTCTCTGCAACTCTCTCCAAAATAGATTTATGTCTTGATTTTTTGGGTCTTCGAGGTGGTTGGCGGATATTAGGTGGTAAACATATTTTCTTTGGCAACTTCTTCTGGAATTTGAACATCATCATCTTTGGGAATAACATGACTGAAATATGCGTTATAAAGGTACTGCTTCCGATAGTAATGGTGACAAAGTGATATACGTGATATCTTTCTAGCTTCCGCAGCAGCTATAGCATGCACACATGGTACCTTCTCCAAATCAAATCTACGACAAGAGCATGTCTTCTCGGCCAGATTTACAACATGTAAAGATGAGACTCCTATCACTTGTGACTGATGGATGTCAATTGCTTGAACATTTAAAAGCTTAGCAATAGGTATACGGCCCTACAAATGGTAAAGTTTAGTATATTAGAAAACAATCTATCGAACAACTTCTCTACACCACAAGTAAACTAGATTTCCAGATTATAAATAGATTACCTTCAACAACTTCTCCACACCACGAGTCAGAGAGGTTTTCATCAAGTCAACATCATGTTTTCTTGTTGCAAACTAACGTGTCATCATTAATCGGATTGCCTCTAGAAGGCGAATAATTGGCAAGGTTCTCACATCTGACAAAGCTTTGTTTATGGATTCGGCTATGTTACTTGTAAGGATGTTGTATCGATTACCTCTAAAATGAGCTCGTGCCCACTTATGTACATCAGCATGTTCCAAATATGCATGTAAAGCTGGATTTAAGTCTTTGATCCTCTCGAAGGCCGCTTGAAAGTCTGTTAACCTAAAAGAGTATGAAACTTTTTTGACCAACCCAAACAGATCAAGCCCTCTGTACAGTAACAAGATGTTTTATATAAATGGTATGTGCAAATTCCCCCGCTAGCCAATGGATAGACCACTGCAATAGCCTTCCCTATTGATTTGTGTTTATCAGAAATTAACGCCAAGCCTTCATCATCAGGTATCACACGGCTGAGTTGGTGGAAAAACCATGTACAAGATTCATCATTCTCTGTGTCAACAACAACAAATGCGATAATATTTGAAAATTATCATCCTGTGTTGTTGCAATGAGAAGCGTTCCTTTGTATTTTCCTTGCAGGAAAGTACCATCAACCACCACAACCTTCCTCATATATGGGAAGCCAGTAATGCTAGCGCTAAATGCAAGGAATAAGTACTTAAATCTATTGTTTGCATCAACTCCAAGTCGAGTTAAAGTCCCAGGATTTGCCATTTTAATCATGTGCAGGTAAGCATGTATTTCCTGGTATCCACTCTCCGATAAACCCAATACGAGATCTCTAGCAACCAGAAGTGTACGACGAGCTTTCGAATAATCCATCTAAAATATACAATAAACATCAACCCAATAAATAGGAATTAATGTTAGATAATATAGTAAATTTCTTGCGAAAGTCTAATCCATTAACCTTGATCCGAAGCTCAAGTTCATAGCAGTAGCAACTGGCATGTAAAAATAGTATTATCAACCCCACCAACACAGACTTTGTACAAGAGTCCAAGAATTTTAGGAGTAGCTTGTCGGGAACGAGACGAACGCTCTGTTAAGGAGCATGAATGTTCAGCTACATATACTCGTATTGTAAACTTTCTAGATTCACCTACTGGTGTAGCTCTAAGCTTCCAAGTACAACCTTCTAACCAAAATTTACACGTAAAAACTCACACGTAGATCTAACTACATCAAAATCGAACTTTGGAGAACTGAAAAAATCTTCAGACGTGTCTCCAATGCATCTTTTGATTCAAAATTTTGCCCCACCTTAAAGTTGAATGCCGCCCAAGTCGAACCAATTATGTTGTGAATATATTTCTTGTGTCTTTAGAACCGTGTCGTAACTCATCTTTGTAGGAGTAACCTAATTGTGGTCTTAATACACTAGAAACAAACCGAACTCGGAATTGCAGTAAACCGGGTTTAATTGTGAAATAATTAAGTTTTGTTTACTAAAACCCAAAATTCAGCTTAAAAATCTGCCAACTCTTAATCTAAAAAGTCAGCTAACTCGTAAATAAGAAAGTCTACCGCATATGTAAATCGGTTATGTAACTATGCAATAAAAACTAAGTCGATCGTAAAAATATATCGTTTATAACAAATCTTTTGTCTCATTCGGAGACATAATTCAAAATCTGTTTCTATACAAATCGGATAAATAACTCTACAGTAGAAAGAAAGCAGACATTTTGAAGAAAGTCTGACACCACTATTATGATAGATTATATTTTCTTTTTAGATTTAGTAAACATACTTAATGTTCGCTAGATTTATTTTTCAAAAAATAAATCTGCCAACGACCTAATTATAAGGTTACTTTGGTAATTAAATTTCTTTCCTATAACTGTAAATAAGGAAAATTTCAACCAGAAAAACATTATAATAATTTAATAAATTATGAGTCATTCTAGTAATAAGAAAAATTAATTAGAGTCGTTCCAAAAAATTTCATTATTATTGTAAATAGAAAACATCTTTTAATCTACGGTTTTTTATCTGCATTGTAATACAACGTCGCCAATATTCTCAGTCCTAATTGGATCAGTGAACATACAAATCGAAGGCTATAAAAATATATAGAGATAATGAAACCATAATGAAAGCCTCTAAATTTATTCCATAATCTCAAAAGAATTGAGATAACCAAACCGAAGCAAATGAAATATTTAATCACTAAAAGAAGCAAAGTCATTTTGAGGGGAATAACCCCTTGCAATTCTCTTGCAAATCGCTATTTGTGAGGAAATTACGAGTATACATATTTCCACGCAAATTACTAGTGAAAAATTAAAAATGATTGTTATTCTCTCACAAATTTTCGAGGAAAGAATTTCGATGCAAATTTCTGTGTGAGTGAATTCTCTCACAAATTTGCGACAAAGTTTAAACAATCGCAAATTTGCGAGAAAACCATTTGCATAGCAAATTTGCCGAGAGAATTATGTCTATTGCAAATTTGCGAGTATATTCCGTCACAATAATACAAGCCATTTGCGAGCTTTTCATGTCCTCTCAAAATATATTTTATCTCAACAATATTTTTGTTTTATTTATTTATAACTTCTAAATATATATATATATATATATATATAATTAATACGAATAATAAAACAAAATATTATTAACATAAAAATAAATTTGAGGTTTCATTACAAATATTAAAAGTAATACACACATAAGTTTTTTCAGAACCAGAAAAACAAGATACAAAAAAACTAATAGCAATAAATTCATCATCATCTTCATAACCATGAGATGTGCCTTCGGATTTCTAGGAAAATCACGTTAACAGACTGAAGAATGTTCACCACGGTTGAGTCTTTGCTAGGTAGATAATGAACAAAAACGTTCAGCTTCCCGATTTCATTACCTTTGACTTTTAATCAAAAGAGATTGTTCCTTGATAATCTTCTTCGAAGACTGCTCTTCAGAGCTGCTAGAAAAACAAAGCACCTTGCAGTAGATCCTAAAGATTTACTTATAAAACCCACTTCATACATTTTTCCCCTTTCTGGGGAGCAAACTACATAATAAATTAAAAAGATCAAATATCAAACTAGACTTAAAAAATTGGATAATAGATATAAACAAATACCTCACAGATCTTGTTCTTTCTAAGAGGCCAATAGATCCGGTCCTCTCATGATCATCAGATAGCAGCCTGAGATAACTCCCTGAAATTTTGATGTCACATCATTGGCAGAGTTACTGAGCTTTGCCGTCCACGAAAGATCCATCCAGGTTTCGTTTAGTGATCTCAAGAACCCAAAGCAAGCGGGAATAGAACACCCGTTTTCCCAGCTTAATTTTTTTTATATTAATAAAATCACAAACTTATATGAACTAAGATAAAATAAACAATAACAACTTACAATGCTTTCACGCACGGGCTCTGGAAGGAAGTTGACTGAAACGATGCTTAGAACGGTCCATGTCCATAAAGGTCAGAGTAATGGGACATCGACTGGTACAACTATGGACTTCATTGACTGGATCTTGCCAATGACAAGACCAGCCCACATGAATGAATCAAACCACAAAGATATAACTTTGTATTTTCAGTCCACCACTTAGCCTTACACTGTCCAACTTGGCGAGAAAAATTGGAATTTCAATTTGTGTGGAAAGATTGGCGGACGAGCTCGGTATAATCGAATTCCCAATGATACATTTGCTGACAAAACAAAAAAAAGCAAATTAGTAGAGATAAATGGACAAAAAAATAAATGTTAAAAAAAGTAAAATTTCAAGGAAATTTTAATGAATTACCACATATGATTCAAAACCAACTCCCCATGGATCAAAGGTTTCAAAAATACATTAAGTTCTCACTTTGAATGTTTTAGACCAGGCACTAGAATACTTAGAACAAAAATTCTCTTTGCATGCACATCTGTGGAGGGAGATTGTAAGGCGTCAAGATGACATGCCATAAAAAAGTTTTGCCTTCTAGGACATACCAAATGAACTAAATTCTCTGGTGCAATAGGCCAAGATAAATGTTTTTGCACTCACTCACAAAGTCGGAATACACGGTTTGAAAGTGTTTCCATGCCTTAGCATCTCATGGATAGGTACCTCACCATCTTTTACCGAATGTTGGACATTGCAATCTTATTGATACGGTCTTTCTTTCCGAATGATATAAACGCTTCAATCTATATGTGATCGGTAAGTACCATATATGTTTGTACGACACATGATTCATTCATGTGGTTTCTTGATATCTTGATTTTCTACAAAATCTGCATTCTTACAGTTTTTCATCATCTTTCCAAAAAATCATGCAGTTGTCCAGCACATACATCAATTATTTCAGATGGTTACCAAAGACCCGCAACTAACCTCTAAATTTCATAGAAAAATTTAGTAGAAAAAAATACCTTCTTGTAAATACTCATTAATTAGTTGAGCCCACTTATACATGCACGTCTCATTTAAATATGATCACTTTTAATTTCATCATCCTAAATACTAGTGATAATCTAGAAAGTCATTCTCTACATCCTTCATAGATGAGTTGTTTGGCAGCGTCTAACATATTATAAAACCGTTTTGCGTCTATGTTAGGTTCTTTCCAACTATTATCATGAATAACAGTTTCATGAAATGAATATGTAACCATATCATGATATCTATTTCCCTATTTCTCATACCCATCATCCGTATTATTTCCAAACATATTTTGCTCATGATACGCATCACCCGCATAATTTCAAAACATATTTGTCTCATGGTCGTTATAATAATTAGCATTATAACTTGGTAGTTCAAATATCTGACCCATACTACTACTTGGTGCACCTTCCCATGAAAAAAACATATATAGTAGTTTCGTCTAAATCTCTATTATATAGATGCTTCTTCACAGTATCTACTTCTAAATATGACCCGTTCTTGCATTTTTACAGGTACATAATATTTTAACATGTTCCCTCACGAATGGTTGGTTAGTTGCCTGCTGTAGAATCCATATAGTCCAGCTCAAAACTCTTTGGTCACTTCACCAGTCTCTGGATCTTTATGATTTTACACCCATGCTAGTAACGTATTATTCATGTTCGGATGATATTTTCTCTCAATTTTTTTTCTTCATTTTTTTGTTTTCTGTCTCATGATTTCTACTCACTTCTGCTATACATAGACATTTTAATTTTTTTTGTAACGGATTTGTGAAAGATTTGCAAGAGAATCACAGGGAAATTCATAAATAATTTGCGACTGTTTTTCTCAGTTTTGACCATGCGATGTTGTTTACTGTTCTAAAAGGGTATAAAAATCCTAAACAATCAACTATCAAATTAACCCTTAATTCTAACACACAAAATAATACTCTTTCCAAGAGAGATCAGGTGTAGTACGTAGAGATCGAATCCACAGAGAACAATGACACACAATAGATTTCTTATTCCTAAAGTTAAACTAGGTGATTATATATATATTGGGTAACAAGTAATCAGTATAAGGAAATTTCCTTATTAGAGAGTGTAGACGCAATATGGAAATATGCTAATAATGTAAATATGAAAATATGTTAATAATGCAAATATGGAAATATGCTAATAAATTAACTAGATGTAAATGTAAATATGCTAAATCTTGGGTTTCATGCAAGTGGATTATAGAAGATATAAGTTAAGAGTATTTAATCATGGAACTCGATATCTAATGTAAAAGACACCAGCTCTCACTGCGAGTCTAATCTATTGACTAATTCCAATGTCTCAGCTCTCGCTTGTTGACACGGAATGACCATCGATCAATGGCAATGATCATGCGTCGATCGATGGTTTCTTGAGTCAAGCTTTATGACCTAATTCGATAAGTTCACTAGATTAACTAAATCAACTATCGTTTGTTTCTAGAGACCTAGCTCAACAGAATAAATTCCAGTAGTAGACCATGCTCTCGCTTGCGCCTCACAATCCTATTATCAGGGTTCTAGTTAGCTACTCTGGAACACAAGCAATAAAAACAATTCTATTAATAGATCTAATTATGACCATAACAATTCTATTGTTTGGCTAATCCATCAGTACCATTAATAAACCCTAAATCTAGTTGGTAACTACTCAGACATAATCAAAGTAAGAAGAATAGTCTGAATATAATGCATAGATAAAACACTAGGGTTCCAATACAAATCTCCCTAAGAATATTGTCTATTATATTGTATTGTCTTGTATTCCCCCCTTCTCTCATATATAAAGTATAAATATAAAAACCCTAAAATCTAGGTCAAAACTCGTTCATTGGTAAACTTGTAATCTTATGTCGTGTCTCTAACTTGGACTTGAAATCGGTTGTCTGCGAATTGATCATCAATCGATGCCAAGTTGTCAGCATCAATCGATCTTGGTCATATAAAATTGGTCGACGTCAGGATAGTGCCATAGATCGACGACAATCTTGTACTTCTATTCTGTCATAGATCAGCTACAAATTAATCTCCTCTAAATGCTCCAAAAGCTCTAATTATCTCCATATATCTCCAAAACGTACATGGACCTGTAAAGACCTTAAAACATAGCCTAGACACACATAATAGACCCTAAATGGAATCCATAACATGGCCTAAGACTTGTAATACATAGGCTATAATCAAATTTGCAAGGGATTTGCGAGAATTTATCCCTTGCAAATTATGTACACACAAAAATGTGTCCTCACCAACTTGTTCGTTTATTTGTAAGGAATTGCAATGAAACGAAAATGACACACAAATGCCTTGAAATACCCTCGCAAAATTGTAAGGATTTGCGAAGAAGCTATTAATAAAATATTTGCGATGGGATTTGTGTGTAATTCTGGAATTTCCCTCGGCAAAACACTCGTAATTTGCGACGATTTTTTTCCACACACATTTGTGAGAAGATTGCGAAGAAATTATTTTGTGTCACAAATCTCTTGTAGATCCATTACCAAATTTGCGAGACATTTATTCACTCGCAAATTTCCCTTACAACCGCATGGTTTTTGTAGTGAATAAACTATTATCGTATTTTATTTGAATTGTGCATGTCATTGTTATTGTTTGGATAGAAAATAACATTTTTTACTTAAAGTAGAGAAATGATTAGAGGAATGATTAATTATAAATTCTTTCTCATTGAATTTAAATCGTTATATTATACATAGAAGATAAATGTTTGATGGACTCTTGTGGTTGGTCACTAATTCTCTCGTGGTTGTCAATATCGTTCTTGGCTTTGCTATTTTTCAGCTCTTAATTTGTAAGTATATATATGTATTTTCTAATTAACCTAAAAACTCCAGAGAACAGCCATTGACCCGCGTTATATCTGCTTGTGGCTGGAGTGTCCGACACACCTCGCTGCAACTACCCCGCTCTCCCCTGGGTCTCGAGTCGGGTCTTTGGGAGCGACTACGGTGAGCCGCAACACCAACGCCGCTCTAAAATCTCCACTCGTTCAATTTCCAGGAGCGACCTCAGCTCCTCGCGCATGCACCCGCTCTGGCACTAGTAGCGACTGGAGTGGCCTGCCATCGTTGCTCCAGCAACTCGCTGTGGTCCAATGTAAGCATGACCGGAGACAGCCTAAAGCACAAATCAAAAAGTCCTAGAAAAAAATATTAAAAGGGATACGTACAAAGATAAATATGAGACTTCCTCTCAAGTAAGTTTGTTTTAAGTCTCTAGTTTGACTTCCTTTACTTTCAGACTAAGCAAGGTTGGGATCGGAGAGCCGAACCGAGATTCCTTCCTCCTATGTTTTAGTCCCTAAGTAGAGCTTAACGTTTTGTACATTGAATGTGAAGTCTCTTCCATCCTTGCTCCACAAAACTATTGCTCCATATGGTCTTATTTATTTAACCTTGAAAGGGCCCGACCATCTTGACTTGAGCTTTCCGGGAACCAACTTCAGCCGATAATTGTAGAGCAACACATGGTCTCCATCACTGATCTCTCTCTTCAAATTTTTTTTTTCATGAAGAGCTTTAGTCATTTCCTTGTAGATGGCTGAGCTCTCATAAGAATCAAGACTTATCTCATCAAGTTCACTCAGCTGAATCAACCTCTTTTCTTCTGATGTCATGATGTCAAAATTAAGAAGCTTAATAGCCCACAAAGCCTTGTATTCATGTTCCACTGGAAGGTGACAAGTTTTCCCATAGACAAGGTTGAATGGTGTGGTTCTCAAAGGAGTTTTATAGGCTGTCCTTATAAGCCATAGTGCATCATCAAGATTGATGGACCAGTCTTTCCTTGTTGTCCCAACAGTCTTCTTTATGATGGATTTGATTTCCCTGTTGGAGATTTCCACTTGTCCACTTGTCTGATGGTGGGAGTTGCCACCTGTGTCTCACACCATTCTTCTTAAGAAGATTCTCAAACAGCTTGTTGATGAAATGAGAACCTCAATCATTGATCACAACTCTAGGAACTCCAAACTTTGGGAAGATGATGCTCATGAACATCTTGAAAACCCATTTTAGCATCATTGGTTGGACTTTCTATAGCTTCCACCCATTTTGACACATAGTCAACAACCACAAGGATGTATGTGTAACCAAATGAGTATGAGAATGGTCCCATGAAATCAACACCCCATACATCAAACACTTCAACTTCCAGGATGGGGTTTTTAGGCATCTCATTCATCTTGGTAATGTTTCCTCTTCTCTGGCATGAATTACCCCTTGAGACAAAGTCTTGTATGTCTTTAAACATGTGTGGCCACTAGAATCCAACTTGTAGAACCTTAGCAACCTTCTTGAAGGTAGAAAATTGACCCCCATAGGATGAATCCATGACAATGTGTAAGGATCCCTTCAATCTCTTCTTCAGCTACTACTCTTTATAGAGTTGATCCCTACAAAGTATGTAGAAAAAGTTCATCCCAATAGTATATCCTCACATCCTTGAAAAACTTATTTTTAGCATAGCCCTCAAGTCCCAAAGGCTCATTCTCACAAGTTAAATAGTTCACCAAATCAGCACATCAAGACTCTTTCTCTTCAGTTCAACTTCTTCAAGTTTTTTCTTAGTCTCACATAATTTCATAACTGCCCTAATAGCCATTATCTGCTTCTCTGGAAGACCTTCATCAATGGGGATGCCACAATCAACTCTCATCCGGGAGAAATGATCAGCGAGGCCATTCTCAACTTCAGGCTTGTCCTTGATATCAAGATCAAATTCTTGTAACAACAAAATACACCTCAACAATCTTGGTTTAGCATCTTTCTTGGCAAAAGGTGTCTTAATGCAATATGACCAGTGTAGACAATTATCTTGGAGCCCACCAACAAGCTCCTAAACTTCTCAAAGGCGAACACTATAGCAAACAACTCTTTCTCAATTGCGGTATACTTCATTTGAGCATCATCCAAAGTCCTAATTACATAATAGATCACATGAGTCTTCTTGTCTTTCTTTTGATCCAGAGCTGCTCCCACAACATAGTTGCTAGCATCACACATGATCTCAAAGGGAAGATCTCACTATTCAGCTTCTTGAAGGCTTCAAGACACTCTTCATAAAAATTAAAGAACTTCTTGGCATGGAAAATTTGTCAATGGTCTAGCTATCTTTGATAAGTCTTTGATGAACCTTCTATAGAAACCATCATGGTCCAAAAAGCTTCTGATGTCTTTCACTGAGCTGGTGGAGTCAACCCAACCATTACATCAATCTTTGCTTTGTCTACTTCAATACCCCTCTAAGAAATCTTGTGTCCCAACACAATCTATTCTTTGACCATGAAGTAATATTTCTCCCAGTTGAGTACAAAATTTGTGTCATCGCATCTTCGTAGGACCCTGCAAAGATTAGACAAACATAAAGAAAAAGATTCGTAGACCGAGAAGTCATCCATAAAAACCTCCACAACATTCTCTATTAAATTAGAAAAGATTGACATCATGCACCTTTGAAAGGTAGCTGGGGCATTACACAACCCGAATGACATTCTCCGATAGGCGAATGTACCATAAGAGCATGTGAATGTTGTCTTTTCCTGATCATTAGGGTGTATGGGATTTGGAAGAACCCTGAACACCCGTCAAGAAAAAAATAAAAATGGTGGTTTGCAAGCCTCTATAGCATCTGAGCAATGAATGACAAGGGGAAATGATCCTTCTAGATGCAGAGATCAATTTTTGATAATCAATACACATCCTATGACCTGTTATAGTCCTGGTTGATATTAATTCAACTTTATCATTTTTCTAAGACAATGATACCATTCTTATTTGGAACTACATGAACAAAAGATACCCATTTACTATCAGAGATAGAATATATTACACCAGCATCCAAGAGTTTAAGAATCTCTTTCTTTACAACATCTTATAAGTTGAGATTCAACCTTCTTTGATGTTCTATAGAAGTCATTAATTCATCCTCTGAATAGATCATGTGCATATACAAAGAGGGTGATATCCCCTTGATATCTTCAAGTGAATAGCCAATTGCTTTCTATACTTTTTCAGCTCAATTAAAAGTGTAGATAATTCATTTTTATTTAGTTGGTTACTCACTATGACAAGGTAAATGTTATTAGTACCAAAAAATGTGTACCTAACACCAGGAGGAAGAGGTTTAACCTCAACTTTGGGTCGATTGAGCTCACTCCAATCATCTTGTTGAAGATCCTCTTGTAGGCTGGTTAAGGCAACATTGTAGAAAACTTGAGGCAGCTCCTGAAAATTGTTTACTCCAGTCAACTCCTTGTGAGAGTCTAGCATCTTCACATACCCATTGCTCTAGTTTTCATTAATCACTTGTACCTCTCCATCAACTGCTAAAGCATGTTGTCGAGAGTCCTAAAGTGCCACCTCTTCAAGGAATTCCTAATCTAGAGCATCCATTGCCTCAATATAGAAAACTTGGCATTGGATTGTGAGTTTTTTCATCACCTCCTTAACATTAAAGTGAAGAGTGTTCCACTTTCCAAGATGAAGATCAATCTTACCATTTCTAACATTCACAATGGCATTATCAGTGGCTAAAAATGGTCTTCCCAACATCAAGGGTCTTTAGGCTATTCATCCATCTCAAGCACCAGAAATCAGAAGGCACTTAACAATTTCCAATCATCGCTTGTAAATCTTCCAAGATGCCTATGGGAGCTTCACAGAACGATCAGCTAACACTAGAGAGATTCTATCCTTCTTTTAATGTGTAAAACCAAGCTTCTTCACAATGGATAAGGGCATAAGACTGGCACTTTCTCCCAAGTCACATAGACATCTCTCAAAAGATAATGGGCCTATAACACATGGTAAAGTGAAGATTCCTAGATCTACGAGCTTCTTTGAAAATATCAAACTTTGGATAATAACACTTCACTCATGAGTAAGAACCACCATGCACTCCATCTTTTCTTCTTTTGAGTTATAACGTCTTTCAGGAACTTGCTATATTGAGGAATCAACGTGAAGCATAAAAAATGAGCTTGGTAATCTGAACCTGACTCATTTGCTTCTAAAAGAGTTACTTGTACTTCTCCAAAAGTTGCTTCTTGAATCTTCCTGGAAAGGGAAGCTTTGGCTCATAAGGAGAAGGAACGAATGTTGCTTGTTTTGAGGAAGTAGTAGCTTCATTCTTGTTCTTAGCCTTCTTCTCTTCACCAACATTTCCTTTAACCTTAGCTTCAACTATCTTCTCCATGATATCCTTTTTGGTCTTCTCATCAAATATCACAACTTCATCTTCTAGATTGATGGCCACCTCCCCACCTTATTTCTCATCATCCTTGAGGAGAACTCTTGAAGGTAACTCTCTACCACTTCTTAATGTGATTGAGTGCATTGTCTCCTTAGGATTTTGCTCAGATTTTCTAGGAAGTTATCCAATAGGCCTTTTAGAATTAGAGCTCATGGTAGCAAACTGGTTCTCTAAAGCCTTGAACTTGTTTTTAGCTCATTGTAGCTCCTATCAATCTTTGTGTGGATGTTCTTTAGTTCATCTCCAATATTATTTTCATTTCATGCTTGAGATTGTAGTAGCTGCTTGAACATTGATTCCACACTTGTTCATTTAGGCTGAACTTGTGAAGGGCTTTCGGAGCTGGGTAGACTGATTTTCCTTAGAGAGAAAACCTAGAGAATAGGGTTGCTTGGTTGCGTATCCACCTTGCTGGTTGTTATATAAGGATTTTTACTGGTAGATGTTTGGATATTGGGGCTTGTTTTGGTATGGATTTTGGTACTGAAAGTTGGGCTCCTTCTTGTACCATTGACCATTAGCATTTATGAAGCACATCTCTTGTTGTCCTTCCAAACCCTCAACTCCATTAACCGAAAAAACTTCTTATTGAGCATGCTTAACAACAAAATTCACTTTATCTTGTTTTGCCTTAACTAAAAGGAGCATATCCAGTTTATCTTGGAGAGATTTCAGCTCTTTTCTTGTGTAGGAGCCACCACCACCTCCACCTAGATTTTGCCTATCACAATCATTATTATACACTGAGTCACTTTGAGCCATATTCTCAAAAAGTTCCATGCCATCTTGATCAATTCTTCCTAAGAAGAAACCATTGCTGGCAATGTCTAACATGCTTCGATACTTAGGTAAATCTCTTCTGTAGAAAATGCTTAGAAGACTCTCATTAGTGAAACCATGGTGAGGGCATTATGAAAAGAATCCCTTGAACATTTCCCAAGCTTTCCCAAATGTTTCTAAGTCTTCTGCTGAAATCTTGAGAATGCATTCCATACTGAGATGAATTTGTTGAGAAATGTTTTTTTTGCAATCATCCCATGTTTCAATAAATGATATTGGTAAGTTCTTCTCTCAGGTATAAGCTTTATCTCTCAAAGAGAAAATAAATTAGCTCAACCTAAAAACATCTTCTGAAATGCCATTGATCTTCACTGTGCCACACAACTTGTCAAAGCTATTCAAATGATCCAAAGGATCCTCCAAAACCGGGCCATGGCACTTGTTTCTCTGGATCATGTTGATCAAGCTGGATTTAATTTCAAAGTTGTTGTTCTCCGCAGCTGGAAGTCTACTACTCGCCCTATTCCCATGAATGTTGGGCTGGTCATATGTTCCAATTATCCTAGCTTGGAGTGGAGGGTGTTGTGGCCTAAGGTTTGCAACTCCTCGTCCATTTCCATCTTGAGATCTCCCTTGAGGAACTCCTTGAGGATTTTGTCCATAGTTTTCAGCTTCATAGATATCTTCTTGATGAGGGTTATCATGATCTTCATCCATTTCTAACCCCAATCTTTCCAAATGAGCCAGTCGGTCTTCTATTCTCTTTCTTGCTAATTCTCTCTCTAGGACCCTGATGTTATCTACTCTTGGAACAAGGTTTGTTGGTCCTCTACTCCTCAAGTTCATGCACCTTTTGATTCAAAGAGAGATGAAGAAAGAGTATCAGTATACAAATAAAAGAAAATAAGATTTAGTCTCAAGCAAAGATTAAATCCCACTATCTAAATCTCACTGTCAAAATCAACTTAGAACTAGCAACGACGACAAATTTGATAAATGATTTTACTCTATCCTAATCAAAGTAGTATAGATGAGTGTCAATTCAATCCTAAGTGACCATGATGCAATAAGAATACAAGTGAAATGCTTAATCTAAATGCTGACAATATGATGATTAATAGGAACAAGTAACAAGTGACTAGAAAGCAAGTAAACGATTAAAGATTTCAATCAAATGCAGAAGGAGGATCCATGGGTTTAGGAATTTGACTTCAAGTGACTTAGTTCCAATATAATATGGCAATCTATGAATCAAAAGTTTCCTTAAATCTAGAACACAACAATAAACAAGTTCCATGTCAAGATACATGTCCTTATACTATTGTGCATTAAGAATTAAATGTATTTGCTTAACACACTCAAACATGCCTTTAAATCAAGTCTAATAAATCTCTATCAATCCTAACAAAAAATGTCTTTGGTTATTCAAGCTAGAGCAAAGTCGAGTTAGGTCATTTCATTTCATCAAACACCTTTCGGGTATGAAATGTCTACAAATTTAATTTAACTTGATCAAAACTAGCATTAAGAGTACTTAACAAGCAAGGAAATAGAAGGGTATACCACTAAACACCATAGATCTTCACTTAACCACTCTAATCACCCTGACCCCTGAATCCAAAAGATAACTACTCACTAATAGGCATGATGAACCCAACAACAATATATGATTGAAGGTGAATCATGATTAGGGAAAAAGGTAAATCAATAAACACATGAGAATAATATGAAAAGAAGCTAAAGGTTGAACCTTTCACCAAAATAAGTTTGTGCTTTGAGAGAAAAACCATATTCTTTTTAAGATTAGGTCTAAAGAGTATTGATGTGACTCCTCTAAACCTAGTGAGCCTAGTTAACTACCTAAAAGCTCAAAAAAATGAAATTCGACCAGGCGAATGCTATGACGAGGGTGCGATGAGCCGCTCTGGCTGGCTGCTCCAGCTCAGAGCAGGTGATCTTCCCCGCAACCTCTGGTTGCTCTTATCAATGCCCAAATCTTCCATTGTTGCGAACGGTCCCCATACCTCATTCCAGCTGCCCACTCTGATCTCACAGCGACTGTCGCGCTCCGGTCCAGTGTGTCGTGCCCCTATCCAGTTCTCTGGCGTGGTTACTTCAACCCGAAACTGCTACACTCTAGCATCCTCGGTATATGCCGAACGGCTGCTCTAACCCGGTATAGATACTTGCTCTAGTCTACATGCTTGTCGTCGAGATTGTTTTGTCTCAGCACAGGTTCTATCACCTGCAACAACACCTCACTCCACTGATCTCTTCGCCAGCGGTTGCTCTACCTCGCTGTTACTACCCTCTCCACTCCACTTGCTCGTCCAATGATCACTTTCTGCTCCTTTCTGAACCAAAATGCCCCTAAACACCTCAAAGAACTCCAAAGGATACTTCAGCACCTGATAAGAAATTATGTATGCAAATGAAACCTATAGATGCCTAAATCCTAATCTAAATGATTAAAATATACAAAGAGGGATGATTAAAACATGGAAAATGAAAAAGATATCAAAAGTCATGACCCCAATTAATTCCACACCAACAATCCCTATCATGACTCATGTAATTCACATATCATTTGAAATTTGTATTTCATGGGAAGCTAAAAGGAAAATTTTTTTGATTATTAATGAACACCAATACCCCTTTCGTGTCTTTTCAACGTTTGTTATCCCTTACTATTGGTAAGCTTCTTATATTTTTTTTTTGAACTTAGCTTTCATATTAAAATTGCAGGAGAAAGAAAATAAATACAAGCCATAAGCCAGTGTTTTTAGAGCCTAATAAGCCCATTTTAAAGAACAAAAAAAATATAGGACCTTAGAGCTTAAAACCCAATAACTCAAGTTAGATGAAAGGTCTGAAGGCGATGATCACCAAGCGGAGAATTTCGATGGTGAAGAAGATGTCAGTTTTGGAGAATCACGTCAACCATTGCTGCATTAGTCTAGATGAAGCCGATGGATTAGAGTCTTGAAATGATGAAATTCTATCTTTTATATGCCTTTCCAGAAGATGCTTGACGGTAT
Organism: Moricandia arvensis; assembly: GCA_905132765.1. Lineage (NCBI taxonomy): Eukaryota > Viridiplantae > Streptophyta > Magnoliopsida > Brassicales > Brassicaceae > Moricandia > Moricandia arvensis. The sequence continues at coordinate 13,192 of CAJHQP010006187.1, read as the reverse complement.
ATTTTGAGCGGTAAATCTAACGGTGCAACCGAACATTTCTCTGCATCCATGTCCGGTAGATGCATCCTTGCCAGCAGAGGCGGAGTAGGATGCCTTTAGGTGAGTGCCTGCTTATTGATTGAAGCTGTGTCATGACTCGGTCCCATGATACCTCAATTTGGAAGCCACATCACATAGCTAATTGTTCCCACATACTCCAGGCAAAGTTACAGTCAAAGAATAAATGGTTTTGACTCTCTGCAGAAAGATTACAGAGGACATAAGCATGATTTGTTTGAAGCCCCCATCCCAAAATCCTATCCTTATTACAAAGGACATAAGCATGATTTGTTTGAAGCCCCCATCCCAAAATCCTATCCTTAGTTGGACAGCAATTTAATACGAGTAACCACGCTAAAAAGTTGTGCCTAAAAATCCCACCCTTATTCCAAACAAAGTAAAACCAAGGTACTGAGATTTCTTCATCACAAAGCTTTTCGTTAGACTACTTGTGTGCTATAAGTACTTCTTTGTCTGCCCATCAACTTCCCATTCATAGAAATCTTCAAAATTGTTGAGATTAGTTGTTGTTAGCCATGACATGGATGTTAACAAAAACCTCTGATCTCGCGGGAGAGAGACGCCAGTGATTGTCTCGATAGTGATGCAAGTGTCGTTTCCGCTGGGATACCCATACCTGAGTTACCACTAATGTTCAAGTATGATCTCAGAGAGCCGTAAGTTGACCAGTTAGTACTCCAGAACCGACATGATTGACCATTATGAACACACAATTTGATCCAGCCATAGATGGAATGACTCAGTTTAAGGAGCTTGTTTACCTGTCAAGAGAAATGTCTGCTGTGGTCCACTAACGCCATTATCCTCTCCTTGATCCCTAAGTACTGAGAGATATTGTCGTATAGCTTTTCTAGGGATGGACATTCAAATATCTGTTCAGATTTAGTTGGTCTATTCGGATGACGTATTTTTAGAATTAGATATTTAAATCTGATTCACATATTTACAAATTTCAGTTTGAATTTGGTTAGAGTTGATTTAAACTATTTCTGATTCGGTTTAAGCTTGGATACCCATTTTAAATTATGTAATTTTCAACAAAAAATCCAAATATACTTCAGTCCTCAAAATCAAAAAATAAAAACAACATAAAACATATAAATTTGAATAATGTAAAATTAAATACTTAAATTTGCATAAAAATTAGTTCAGTTTAAATATTTAGATGGAGAACATATAGATATGTTCAATATTTTTGAACATTTTTCGTTATTATAAATATTTACTTGTGACTATTTTAATAATATTTAGATATTTTCATATATTTGAATATCTAATAGATATAAGATTTAAATAATATATATATATATATAAGTTTATAATTGTGATTTAGATATTTTCGGTATCCAAAATATTTAAAGTTGAATTGAATTCGGGTCTTTGTTACTCAAATATCAAAAATTTAGATCTATCTAACTCCTTAATCAATTTTAGTATATGTTTATTACTACTTTCAAATCAAGTTCGGTTCGGTTATTTAAATTCATATATTTTACCCGAACTTATTTTCTTCTACTACTATAAAGCAAAATAAAATAAATGTATTACAAAAAAATTGGGTTTCTTTTACATAAATGATTATTAAACCATACTTTAAGAATATAAATATAAATGGTTGGACGTCATGTCAATATTGGTGGACATGTTGCAAAACTGACTTAGTCTATAACCAATAACGTGTATTTTTTATAAAAATTTGGTAAATATAATAAAATATGATCTAATTGAGTGAAAGGGATTAGGGTTGCGTCGAAAGTATGTGATCTGTTCATTCGGCACATGAATTTTGTTTTTTCAATCGATTTTACGAATTTCTTTTCTGTTAAAGCTTTTATGTTTTCTGATTTTATTCCACCAAACTGATTATATTTATAATTCTTGATTTGATATGGAAAAAAAAACTGAAAAGAAAAACAATACTTGAATACACTAAAGATTGTGTGTGTGTGTTTTTCCACCTCAATTTCTTTCCAGAAACCTCAATCATAGCAAAGTTCAACCAACTACAAAAACTTTTAATTTCTAAAACCATTTTTATTCCAAAAATTTTAGTTGATGTAAATCTTAATGATTTTCTAATATTTATTTCAACAATGATATTATTCAATAGTTGCCACGGAGAGAACTTCAATTCATTAATATAAAAGCTAAAAATATAAAAAATAAAAATAATTTGATTAAAAAAATAATGTGTGAACACATTAAATTGTATGCGGTAGAGTTAGAAAAATCAATGTGTGAACACAATAAATATTAACGCATAGATTTATTTAAAAGAAAAATAGTAGTTTGCATTAAAATTAATTTTTTTATGAGAAACGCTCTCCACTCGATACATAAGCGTTTTTCAAAATAAAAGTTTCTCGTAAAGACACGTCACATATGTTGTGAATAAGCATTAAGGTAAGTTTTAAAAGTGTTTCTTGTTCATTTCCTATTTTGATTATATAAAAAGTCGTTTTCTTTGGTCATTGTTAATTTTTCTTCATGAAGAGATAAGAGAAGCTATCAAACATTTTGTAGTTTCTTTTGGTGTGTCTTCCACGACTAGATATGAAGTGATTGAAAGGATTAAGATGTTTCACACCTGCTTGAAACTTTGCTTCTCAAAATACAAAATCCTCACAAGAAACTAACCTAGTTTTTTCTTGTCAACATCATAATTTCGTCTTTGTAGATGAAAAATCAACTCTTTCAAATTTTATTAAAAACATATAACCTTTAAACTGTGTATTCTAGTGGGGGAACCCGTGACGTATCTTTAATCCAGCATGGAATAAGGATCAAAACGATACTCCCGCCGTTTTATATTAAGTGTCATTATAAAAAAAAATTTGTTACAAAATAAGTGTTGTTTTTGACTTTTGATGCACGATTTATTAATTTTATACTGAATTTTATTTTTCTATTGGTTAAAATAGTGTTAGGTGTATAGGTAATTGTGTTTTTATATAAGAAATATGCTAAATTAATTGTTTTTAATCTGTATGTAAGAAACTAAAGTGACACTTAATATGAAACAGATGGAGTATATGTTTCTTATTCATTGTTTTCTTTTGTGACATTTAAGCTTACATCTTTAAATAAAATAGTATATGTGAAAGTTAACTAAAATTATAGCATATTTTTAAAAGAAAACTTGTTTTGTAGTATTTTAAGATATATATATATATATATATATCTCTTTGTACTATTGAATAAAAAAAACGGCTCACTTTTACTTGCTGCTCTTTGTTTCTAGGTATTTTTCTTGTTTAGTTTTTTTTTGGGGCTAAGCTAACAGCTGAGTTTTGATGTTACAACTTATATGCATCATTCATTAATGAATTATTAGATAAAACAAAACAAACGTAAAAGCAAAGAAATATAGAAATAAATTTTAGCAACAACAAAGACATAGATGATGGTATATATATATATATATATATATATATATATATATATATATATATATATATATATATATATATATATATATATATATATAATTTCCTATAAGGAAATATACGTATATATTGTAGAAGAAATTATGTATAATCATCTTGTGAAAAAAAAGTAGAAGGTAGTTCAAAGTTAATTCAGGCTGGCCGCTACAATTAGGACAGTCAGCTATTCGTGTGTCAATTTCTATCCATAACTCTATATTATTAGCAAATGGTGCCTATTGCCAGTATATTTTAAAATAACTACTTATATACATTTCATTAGGAATCAAAATTTCTCATCGCCATCCCCGGATGATGATACTTCAGCCAAGGACATGGTTTATACAAACATTATTTTTGTTTCAACTAGGCCCCATGGTCCTGGTTTAAACATCACATTGAGCAGCTAAGGTGAAACCACCTCAAGATCACAACGTCATAACTTTTGTAATTTAAACCACGAAATGCATACTACTGTTTAAACGCAATCATAATAATAAAATTTTAGATAAAATAATAAAACGAAACCTTAACCTAAAAGAGTAAAACGAGGTCAATATATTGCAAATTAAAATCTCAATATCTTTGTAACATTTTTTTAACATTTGTAAGAAGAATAATTTTATTTTAAAATTATAATCAGGTCGTCAGAAAAGATTCGGATGGCTGCTTATTTTCTGCCAGGCTCATCCCCTAAAATATAAAAGTTTATCATCACATTACGAAGAATGTAGGTAGAAGACAAGTCAATATGAAAAAGAAAAATAATTTTTCAAAGACCTTGACTTAGGAAATGGACATCCAAACTTCACACGTAATTTGATACATATAACTAGTACACTAAAAAATAACACTATTTGCCCTGTGTTATAGAAAAAATTATTAATATATTTTCTTAACTTTTAAAATATTTTAAATTTTAAAATATCAGTTAATTAATTTGTGACTGATTATTAAAAAATGTTAACGTTAAGGAGAGAAATGTGGGCAATAATTAATGTCAAAGCCATTCATCTGCAACATATTAATATTGTATGCCAAATAAATAAAAATAAAAAACTGATGTGGCAATATTTTTTGCTTCTTGTTTAGCCACGATATATATTTTTTTCTTTAGCCACCAGTGTACAAAATAATATCACATTCACATCAGATATATGTTATCGTATTATATATATATATATATATATGCAAAGGAAATGAAAGAGAACATTCTATAATCACACATTTCTCTCGTCTTTCTCCAAGCATAGAATCTCTTCCTCTCTCTCTCCCTTTTCTTCATTCTCACTCAGAGAAAATTCTGCAATATATATATCGCCATGATCCACACCGACATCGCAGAGATCTTATGCGTCAAACCCAAGACGACGAAGAAGAAGAAGACAAAGACGATGGAGGAAGATGTGAAGAAGAAGAAGACGATGAAGATAGAAGGAGAAGTGGTTGTAATGAAAAAGAACCTTCTCGACTTCAAAGACACCATGGCTTCTCTTCTTGATCGAATCTATGAGCTTCTTGGTCGTCGTGTCTCTCTCCACCTCATCAGCTCTATCCAACCCGACCCGGGTATCCATTCTCATTCTTTTACTCGACCCGTTTTACGTTTACATAACTACATAGACAGGTCCATCTTAAAGTCACTCTAGTAGACTGACTTTTGTTTTTTTTGGGTTCTTGTTTTATTTTAAAGAAAGTAATGTTTTAATTTCCAGCCAATGAGAAGAGAGGAAGACTTGGAAAAGCAGCACATTTGGAGAAATGGGTGACAAAGATAAAAACGTCAGTAACCGCAGAGGAAACCGCGTTTGGGGTGACCTTGATTGGGACGAGTCTATGGGACCACCGGCTGCATTGTGATCAAGAACCACCACCGTAGCCAATTCTACCCTTAAGTCCTTCCACTCTTCGCCAACTTCCCTGGCGGTCCCATACACTTCCTTTGCAATTCTTGGATCTATCCAAACCATAGATACCGCTCAGACCGCCTTTTCTTCTCTAATAAGGTAAAACGCTATGGGACAAGTTGGGGTTTAGTAATAATGTAACGGACTACTACTGAATTAATAGTATCTACTTGCATTTTATATTAAACCTATCTGGATTGCTCTGATTGTCCATGTGCAAAAGTTGTCAAAAATATTCTTTGACCCTCAGTCTCAATATTTCTAATTTTTTAATTCTGAGAAGTCTTTTTCTGTTTGGTTTGTAGTATTGCCTGGATAGGTAGAGGTAGCTAAATAACGATTAATTGTTATAATTTAATGGTTACAATTATTAAACAATCTACATACATTTTCAAACAAACAAATTACAGTTGTTTTCGTTAATATGTGTAGTATAAGTTTAAATAACAATATTTGTAGTATCAAATTTACATAATTATTTTGTTTTCTTTTAACATTGTGTATATTTTAGTGAAATATATCTACTGTCATAATCTTAATAACTCAACTTAAACTATAGTTAATTTTATTTCTATTCCATTCCTTTAAAATTTACCATTCATGTTACAAAACGTTTTTTCTACAGTTACTCATTCCATATTGTTTGATTCCGGGTAACTTCCACCATTCCATTTATTTCATTCCATTTTTCTAATTCCTTTAATTCCAAGCATTCATAAATTATGTTTCCAGTTACAGCCATAATCTTTTAGAGTTATTTATTTGATGAAATTAGAGTTTTGGAATATTCGTGTGCGTGGTGTAACACATTGTACCAAATAATGAAACGGGATCTTTATCTTTACAAGTCATCATCTCCCTTCATTGCAATTATTTTTCTAATTAAGAGAATCTTTTGTTTATCTTGATAAGGACAACTATTAAAGTTATTGACATTCTTCAATATATTTTATTTTTTATTATGTAAATACAAAGGCTTATCTACCAAGCGAAACACCGAGCTAGTCAAGGAGCTAAGAGAAGAGAGCTAAAGAGTCTAAGAGGAAATGAGAAAGGAGGAGAACTCAAAGAATGGGACCGAGTTTACGACTACGCTTATTACAACGACCTAGGTGCTCCCGACAAAGGTCCTGACTCAGCCCGTCCGGTTCTCGCGGTTCCACCTGAGTTCCCTTATCCTCGGCCGTGGTAAACCGGCCGTAAACCCACCAAATCCGGTTAGTCAACCTCAACATTCAAAACTATTATTGCAAACCTCAATGGTTGCTTGATATACACGTCACCATGTCTTTATCAGACCCTAAGTCAGAGAGCAGGCTTGCATTACTGAACCTAAACATCCTACGTGCCGAGAGACGAGCGGTTTAGCCCATGTCAAGTTCTCTGATTTCCTTGCGTACGCCACTCAAGTCGGTGACTCAAGTCCTAGTCCCTGAAATAGCCTCTCTTTGCCGACAAGACTATCAACGAGTTTGACTCATTCGAAGACGTTTTTCACCTCTATGATGGTAGTATTAAGCTCGCTAATGGTCGACAACCTTCCATTTCAAAGCTACGTGATGTTATCCCATGGGAGATGTTTCGTGAGCTCGTTCGCAATGATGGAGAACGGTTCTTGAAGTTTCCTTGCCCTGACGTCATCAAACGTAACCTCTACATGGTCTAGTTAATAAAAAATTAGAGTGTAACAAAAAATGCATACAGATTTTGACATAGATGATTGTGTATGTTGTGTTACAGAGAGTAGATCAGCTTGGAGAACCGATGAAGAGTTTGCTAGAGAAATGCTTGCAGGACTAATCCCGGTCGTGATAAGTCGTCTCAAGGTTTAACTTTCACCAAATCCCTAAATTTTTTTCTTTCAATCGGCCGAAAAACCTCGCCTAGGACGATGTTTCAGCCCAAAACCTCCTGGTCATTTAATAAAATTGGTCGAACCAGAGGTCATTAACTCAACTGAAAGAATCCTGACCATCGTGTCAGAGATACCCAGTTTGAAAAATACCTAGGACGAAACCAATTGTGGTTTCGGCGTTGAGAGGATTAGGGCTTTGGCACCGAACCTCTTAATAATTCAAAAAAAAAAAACTGGTCAAAATTATAACCTGAGTATGCAAAAATAAATTGCAGGAGTTTCCACCAAAGAGCAATCTAGACTCTGCAAAGTATGGACACAACACAGTTCTATACGAGAGGAGCAGATAGAACCACACATGAACGGTATCAGTGTCCAAGAAGTAAGTATATTACACACCTTTCTTGTTCAACAAGTAACAGCTGCATAGTCACATCATAACTATATTATGTTTTATTTTGTGCTATATAAAAAGGCTTTGGAACAGAACAAGCTATACATATTGGACCACCATGACGCATTGATGCCATACTTGACACGATAAACTCAACAAATACTAAAACCTATGCGACGCCGAACGCTTCTGTTGCTTCAAGAAGACGGAACAATGAACCTCTAGCCATAGAGCTGAGTCTTCCCACATGCACAAGGTGAATCACACGGATCAGTGAGCAAAGTTTTCACACCATCAAGAAAGGCGTTGAGGGATCGGTTGGCAGCTTGCTAAGGCTTACGCCGCGTTAATGACTCTGGTTATCACCAACTTATAAGCCACTGGTAACAAAATGGTGAACTGTGAGAAAAACAACTAGTGTTTTGGTCTTAAGTAACCGGTTGTTTCTTGTTTTGGTACGTAGGTTGCAGACGCATGCGGTGATTGAACGTTCAATAATCGCGTCGAAAGGCAACTCAGTGTGGTCCATCCCTATCTACCAAGCTTCTTCATCCTCATTTCCGTGAACGATGAACATCAACGGCATTGGCGCGACATGTCCTCATAAACTCGACGGAGTTCTGGAGAGAACGGTGTTCCCTAGTCGTTACGCCATGGAGATGTTTCTTCCATTACAAGAGTTGGGTTTTCACCGAGCAGGCTCTCTCCCCAAAGATCTCCTTAAAACGGTAATACATATAAAGACTCTTTCTTTGTTTCTGTGCACAAGTAACCTTAATTTCTTGCATCACAAGTAACCTTTAAATCCCCTGTTTTTTTTTGTAGAGGAGTCGCTGTTGAAGACCCGAGCAGCGACAATGCGTTAAGCTGCTGATAGAGGATTACCACCCCATTCGCAGTGGATGGTTTAGAGATTTGTGGTCAGCGGATCAAGACGTGGGTGACGGAGTACTGCTCGTTTACTACAAAACGACAGAACCGTCCAAACCGATACAGAGGTCCAATCATGTGGACCGAGCTTAAACCAAAGGTCACGGCGATATACAAACGAGTCATGGTGGCCGTCCATGCAAACCGCGACGAACTCATCGAACCATGCACCATCATCATCTGGATCGGCTCTGCTCTTCACGCAGCTGTCAACTTCGGACAATACCCTTATGCCGGTTTCCCTGCCAAACCGGCCTAACCGTTAGCCGACGCGTTCATGCCTGAACCGGGTACAAAAGAGTACACTGAGCTGGAGGAAAACGAGGACGTGGCGTTCTTTGAAGACGATCACGCCGCAGTTACAGACTCTGCTTGGCATCTCCATGCATAGAGATTTTTGGTCTATGCATTCTACGGACGAGATTTACTTAGGGCAAAGAGATTCACCGATTGGACGGTGGATGATGAAGCCTTTAGAGGCGTTCAAGAGGTTTGGGAAGAGTTTGGAGCTGATAGAGAACAATATTATAAAGGAGAAACAATGATAAGATGTTGAAGAACCGGACCGGACCGGTTAATATACCATACACTCTCTTGTACCTCCAACACTACGGATTATACAAGAGAAGGTGGACTTACTGGTAAAGGGATTCCAAACAGTGTCTCATCTAGAGACACAATCCACTTATTGTTCAATATGTCATGACCATTCACTCCTTAATTTTTTATTATTTTCATGTTTATTATCCTAGTTTTTTCTCGAACAATTTAGATGTCGATTTCCGTTTGTTTTGCGTGCTTGTGGTAATGTGGGATGCAGGATTCTCATAGATATATCAAATTTTTTAAACAAAAAATAAAATAAAAAGTGTTATCATGTAGTGTACGAAATAAATCTCATAAGATAAGAATATGAAAGCTATATTTAGGAATATCTATTAAAGGCTTACAAAGTTTTTGTTTTCCGAGGAAAAGAACATCAACCGAAGAGGATTTGAGGCACTCCTACAAAATGGAGAAAGTAGTTCTTAGTAATACATTTAAAAAAAAAAGAAAATCATTTTAATCGCATTTGAAATCAGGCATGACAACTGTACTATTCAAGAAAAGTTATAGACCAAAAGCTTCGTTTGGTTTACGGGCCCATGAAACTCTTATTGGAATATTGGCATACAAATATATTTGCGTAGAAAATTATCAGTGTTGCCTTTGTTATCATTTGCATGGGTTGTTTCTATTTCAACAGTTTCAATAGTACTGTTTTGAGATAATTTCACACATCGCAAAAACAAATTCTTAATTTTAAAGTTTGTTTGATAAGCCCTATTGGCTGATCCGATCTATTTCGAAAAGGAATATATTTAGTGGGCTATAATGTGGATTGGATTACATGGCAGATCCTAGTTAAAATGTCTTTTGGTCTAATGCTATAGTTCAGTATCGTCTATTACTGAAATTCTCATATAAAATGTTGATAGAATATGGATGTCATTCTCTCATCAAAACTCACACTCATTCAGCATGAACCAAGGAACATATCGATTAAGAGAAACCATGATTCACCTTCGAATCCAGATTTGAGAGTCGTTGGCCTAACCCAGACGAGCATCTCTTAAGACTCAGTATCAATTCGAAATTTTCTAGCTAATCCTCTCATAAACGATAAACTCATGTTTTATATAGTTGATTCTCATCAAACGAAAAGACTCTGAATTTGATAGAGTATTTACTCAAGCTGCCAGCTTAACAATAAGTTGTATCAGCTTATCATACTCCCCTCCTTTTTGACAAGCTTGCCCCCAAGCTTGGGTTGCAAGAAATATGGACGTAACCCACACGCCAACAGTCTCTTTATTCTCCATTGCACGCTTGACAACAACCTCAACTCTTATCTTCTCATTGTTTTGTATTTGAACAATCCAATTCTTAAAACACCTTCTTTGCTTATACTTGTCTTGTACCTGATTCTGAAGTTGTATCATATGACTGGTGATATGCATCAATAAAGCAGGGTGTGTATGTATGTATTTCAGAAGCCTGCAATTTTCCACTTGTAATATCAATGATTCATTCAGCCAACACTCATTCTTGTTTTTGTTTAACTTCAACTTCAGTATCCATCAGTAATACCGAATCAAAAGCGTATTGGCAGGAGTTTTGATTTATATTTTGTGCCTTTGCTTAACACCATAAACTTGACAAGTGTAGTTGCCACATCCTTTTCACACTTGCACACGTACTGATTCTGACTCTCCATCAAAAGCAACTGTGTTGGTTCTCCATTGGTGCTAGATAAGGGAAAGAATGTTTCCTTGATGCATACCAAGAATACTGATAATGTGAGTGGTTTTGGCATTTACTACAGTCATGCTGCCTACGTCTAAATATATTTGTGACAAAACCTGATGAAACTGCTATTGTGTCTTAATCGTTGGGTTGAACTGGAGAGCCAACCATCCTTCACTTCCCGCAGCTTCCATGTTTTCCAGGCAGTGCCACACACCAAAAATGTCCCTCTGTTCAACACGTGCATGATGCATGCAGAGTGAATGGCAACAGCTGTCTAATTTCTCATTGATACATGTCCTCTGAATTAACTTGAAACAATCCAGCAATAGAATTTTTTTCATGATCCTTGTTGTGTTGTTTCTTCTGTCCCTGAAACAACACAGTAACCACTTTCGGTTGAGAAGCCTCATCCTCTATTTTTCTCAAACTACCATATAATCATTTTAATTCACACCAATGACCATCTTTATTGGTAATTCTGAACTGCATCAATGTCACCATTGTTGCTTGACTGCTCCCAATTTGAAATTACCAGACCGTATGAGGCTGCAGACAGACCAGAAGAAACAGCCCACAAGCTACAATTGTATGTAGTTTTACAAATTTATTCTTCACGCAAGAGCAAAATCCTTCACTCATCCATGTTAGAACTTTGTACTTAAACCACCAGTCTTTTGAAAACGTTATTTTCCATGATTCTCTTTGGAGGAACTTCTGTAGTCCAGGTAATACATGCTGGCAAATATCCCATGAACAATGTCAAGTTGTTGAATTGCTCATGTATGCATGACCCCAGTGTAAGCGTAAATATCCAAACCATATAAATGTTTTAACTTCTCATCACTACTGTCCACGTTTTGTATCTCAAACAACTCTAGCACCAGAAGACGTATATCAACATAACTCAGTCCTTGTTCTTCTCCATGTGTAGAAATCCGTTCCCTTAGCCTTATATTTAAAATGCCAAGTCTTGGAATACTTCTTTCTGGGTATCTGCTCATGTCGTGGATGCAACCAGATAACATCAGTTAACTATAGCACTCTGCAGAATCCACATTAGCACTAAATTATCAATGTCACATGTCGAAGCTGATATGAATTCATGCTGACTCTTGCTTAAGCATCTGATTCTTCTCTCGTTATAAACACACCGCGCTACCTCATACGGTGACACCAGAAGAAAAGGATCAAAATCTGATTGTGAACGAGTTTCTGATGCTGCTTGTAGTTGTTTACTGCTCTTCACTTGTAGAATGGTGCGAGAGAACACAGTGTATGTGTCGATGCTGTTTCCTATATAAATCAGTCTTCCAAGCGTTGCGCTATCGCTTCCTTTTAACAATTCATCTTCATGACCACGCTCTCGTTCTACCCTAACTCTGTCGAGTGTGAGATGCATGCTTTCACATCAATTAGTTTTTTCGCTATCTTGAACATCTGACTGCAGAACATGACTCCGTTTTCGAGATTTTACAGATGTAGTGATCAACCGAGTTTTGATCGGTGCACAAAATCAGCCATAACCTCTTCTACAATTGACGCACTCAGAATGCTCTTTAGATACCTCTCATTATACACCATCTAATCCAATCTCCTTCTAAAAGTTCGCAGAGCAACACATAACAGCCCAAGCTAGCTTCTTTCGTTATATTCGGACAGCTTGAGGAACTCTCTCTCACCGAGAATCCAGCCATATGGATCAAACCACCATCACGCACACAGGTAACTCATATTTCTACCACACTTTCCTGATTCATCACATACATTTGGTGATATTCCTCTAATACCTAACTATTCAATCTCCAATCATCTTTCATCTCTACAGGATGACTATCAGAAGATCAGCAGACTGCCTTTGCTTGCATTCCTCCATGGACCTGGAAAGCTTCGCCTAACCTGTTCTATAGCCTTTTTGAATCTACATATCGATAACTTTAATGTTCTGCCGATATTCATCGGAACTCGGCTGCGACCACAAAGATTGGTTCAGCTGCTTCCCAACTGTGTGAACACCACAATGATTGTCTCACTGACGCATGATTACAGGCTCACCATCTATGAACATTTGAGAAAAAATAAGTGGTTCCATCGTCGGATGTGAAATTCTCCCGCATCAACAGGTAACTCTCTCAATCGCAGAATTCATGAGCGCAATCCCTCACTCGTGACAATATGGAACCTCAATGAATCCAGTCGGCCTTGATCTCTGATCTAGACGTCACTATGCGATTCTTCGATCCTATCTCACCGTCGGATACATCAACTTCACACACCTCGTCGATATCTATCTACAACACAACGCGATGATTCGATCTCTTGCGTTATATTCAAT
>CAJHQP010006186.1:0-40040 GCA_905132765.1 Moricandia arvensis | reverse complement strand
ATATATATCAAATAATCTTTTCTATTATCTAATAATTATTTTCAATATTTTAGCATCACCAAATTCTTCTAATTTGTGATCTATAATGTTTGTTTAATGCTTATTTCCTTAAATAAACATATGAAAATATTTCACATCATTGCATCTTTGATGTTTCTTTTTATTTTCTGAAGCGTGTAGTTCCCACATCATCGTCCATGTGTAACACAAGTACCACGACTTCCAAACTTCTAAAATGCAGTACCCTATCAAGCCATCTTAATTTCTGAACGTTTATAGTGGCTGTATGAATAGACATATCTTTCTTCAACATCTATATCAAGCTCAAAGTAGCACGGAAAATGTTACAGTGTTTCTCATCACTCCAATACAAATCATGACAACTCTTAAACCTAGTAGTAAATCAAGGGTATGATCTTTGGCTGTTTTTAACAGCATTGAGATTAAAATAATAGTTTATCCTATATATATTCATTGATCTCCTGATAAAGGCTCATCAATAGGCTTTTCCCGCGCTTACTTCAAATCTCAAATCATGTAGCTGCTTATTGTAAGGAGAATCGATCATTGGAAATCTCATTCAGACATACGGTTGTTGTTTATATCAGAAACTGGTGAAGAACTGTGTTCTCTGACTACATCTGTTGAAATGATCAATTCTTTTCTTAACGATGGGCTTGACAGAGAAAATTTCTTGTTTCTCCAATGACTAAATAAGCCGGAGATTCCCGTCTAAACCTATCACAATCAACACTGACAACAGTGCGCGCAAAAGCGTGCACACAAGTAAAAAAAGAGGAAAAGTAGGCACATAATACATACAACTTACAAATACATGTTTTTATTTAACTGTGCCTAATGAGCAGCTGTGATTAAGATTCAGGAATGTGCCACATTTGACAATCACCTCCTATGGCAGATAACTTTCCCAGTGACCATCTCAGAGACTTTACAAAGAACACACACACTATAACCATAAGGTCATTCGCGTTTGCATGGGCCTAAGAACCCAGTACCGTGTTGAACCTACGATCAAACCAAGGTATACAGATTGCATAGAGTGAACATTATAGATTTATCTCCAGTGAGCTGAATAGGATACGATATACGATCTTCAATATAACTCTGTACACTCAATCACAATGTTTATCAACAATCAAGAATCAATTACACCTCTAGAATCTGAATTTAAGAGATCTCTGGCCCTCACCCAAAACACCGCCTCCATCAAGTCTATGACTCATCCAAACTCTAAAATCTACCTACATACCCACTCTCAGACTTGACTATATAAAGAATTCAAAATACAAAGAGTGTAGAAAAGACTCTAACTCAAAGAAAGGTCTCTTATGAATTTAAATCTCCACGTCACTGTTTAAGCTCCAACGACTCCTAATCTACTTCTCTTCTCTTTATTTCCTCTTTTCACATAGACCTTTTCAAGCTTATCGATACCCCCCCTTTAACACTCATCTTGCACTCAAGATGGTTAAGATGGAAACAGAGCACGAAATCTTTCACATTCACCCAAGTAGCCTCCGATGTAGGTAAACCAACCATTGTACCAGCAGCTCCAATGAACAAAAATTGTTGTACCGAGAGTCTAAACTCATCAGGAAGTAATCAGAATATCGTCTGTGGCATTACTCAACTCCGGCAGAGGCAAGACAAACATGGTGTTTCCTAATAACCTCTTTGAGTTGTGAAACATGGAATACCAGATGAATCTTGGATAATAATGGTATCTGTAACCGATATGCTTCTCTCCCAATCCTCTCCTCTACACGATGAGGGGTAAAATAATTTGCGGAGAGCTTCTGACATACTTTGCGAGCCACAAAGTGCTGATGATATGGTCTCAGTTTTAAGTATACCATTGTGCCTACTTCAAACTCTACATCTCTCTATGTTTTATTATTATTTCTTCATAAGCTGTTGAGCATGAGTCAAATACTTCTTCATTTCAGACAGCATAGTGTCACGCTCCACCAAATGTGATGCAAGTTCTGCTTACTCGTAGAACCATGTTCATAACGTAGCAAAGCAGGTGGATCTCTCTAATACACTTCACGGAAAGAAGTCATGTGCAAAGCAGTATGATAAGATGTGTTGTACCACAAATCAGCCCACCCAAAAAATTTAGACCAAGGCGAGGATGGCTAGACACAAAGCACCTCAGATAAGTCTCTCAGAAACGGTTAAGCACCTCCGTTCGACCATCTGTTTGCGGGTGGATAGAGGGGCTAAAGTTAAAGGAACCAAAGTCGAAGTAGCAGGAATGACCAGACGACCTTTATACCACATTTGTTCTCAATGATAGTTAATCCTGGTTTTACCACTCCACCTTCTTCAATCAACCTTATAGAGTTCTGAATAACTTTGTATGGTTCAATCTCCTGATATAAATCAGACAACTGTATTGCTGATGAAGCAGTTAAAGCAAACAGGGAAGTGGATACAAAAAAATCAGTAGAGTGATCTATGCGAGAAAGTCCATCTGCTGCAGCATTCTCAATCCCGGTTTGAACACAATATCAAATTCATATGCCAACAATTTCACCCGCCATTTCTGATTTTCCATGCTTACTTCCCGTTGTTCTAAGAGATACTTGAGACTTCTTTGTCAGTATGGACAACAAACCGGCGACCCAATAGATAGCGCTTCCATTTCCGAATTGCCATCACTACTGCCATAAGTCCACGCTTGTATATAGGTTTTAGCTATTCGCGAGCTGATAGCCTATGGCTAAAGTAACCAATGGGACGCTTCTCTTGCATCAAAACTTCTCCCAAGCCAAACCCTAAAGCTTCTGTTTCCACCACAAATACTTTCTTGAAGTCTGGAAGTGCTAAAACAGGTTCTTCGATCCTTGCTGCCTTCAGTTTATAAAACACTACTTGAGTTTCTGATGTCCAAGATAACTGATCTTTCTTGAGTAGCTCTGTTAGTGTCTTCGCCAAAATACCATTCCCTTTAATGAATCTCCAGTTATATCCTGTAAGTCCCACGAGTCCACACAACTGTTTAACATTTTTTGGGCTTGGCCATAAACGCATTTCCTATGTTTTTGCTGTGTCTGTAGCCACTCAATTCTCTGAAATAAAATGGCCCAAGTACTCCACATTCTTCTATCCAAATACACACTTCTTCCAATTATCATACAAAGAATGTTGTTCCAGAATCTCTAATACTTTGTGAAGATGTTGCACATGCTCACTGATCTTGTTGCTGAAGATCAGAATATCATCAAAAAAACCCAAAATAAATTTCTCAAATAGGGTCGAAAATTTCATTCATGAGAGCTTGGAAAGTTGCTGGTGCGTTTGTTAATCCAAGCGGCATTACTAAGACCTCGTAATTCCCATCATGCGTTCTGAAAGAAGTCTTTTCCACATTCTCTTGCCGCCTACAAATCTGATGATAACCAGACGTAAAATCCAACTTTGAGAAAATGACAGCTCCATGAAGTTGATCTAACAGTTGATCTATCATTTGAAACGGATATTTGTCCGCTACTGTGGATTGATTCATTGCTCGACAATCCACACAAAAACGCCACGACTTATCCTTCTTTTTAACTAACAAGAATAGACTAGAGTAAGGGATTCAACTTGCTTTGATAATACCCTTTTGTAGCGTGTCTGAACCAGCATTTTCATTGCTTCTTGATGTGTGTGGGAACCAAATTCACACCGTCGATTTCCTAAATCGGAGGAAAGCTAAGAAACCCTAACTTTCATTGGGGTCCCCAGATTTCTGCTGAGCCTAACGACAAGTGGTCAATTTATGTAAAAACATACGAAGAAAAATAAATCGAGATAAAGAAAAGAGCAATAGAGATCTTATTATGAATCTGCGTATGAGCGTTTACAACAGGTAAAAGCCTTGGCCGCGAGTGATGTTGGGGAGTTCCCTAATTCTAACAACCTATAACTTGAAAACCTAATCGAGCCGCAGCTCAATAACAAAAATGCAAAGTTGCCAAAATCCCTCTAAGTGCTGAGTTTCAGAGAATTTTGTGTCTTTGAGTCTCTCTCCCTGCTTCTCTAATATAGATATTCAAGGTCGGTCGTCTTTCCTTTTCTGCCCCTGATTCGAGTTTATCGTTCTGCGTAAATCTTCCCTATCTTCTCAATTTTCCATAATTCTCTAAAACTTGACAATTATATTTTTCCATTTATTTTTGTGGATATTCGGTAGACCATCACTATAGTTGGGCTCATTCTCGTCTAAAACCACAAGTCGGATTTTTTCACGTTTAGACCCTTTCGGGTCGTTCAGTGATTTAGGCGATTTTTACGATTTATTTTGGAGAAATCGTACTTTGTATGATTACACGATGCTGGCTCCGAAAAATAATAAACCAATCGTATAGTCTAGATATTTTTGGTGTTTAAGTTAATTGTTATCGTTTTATATGATTGACTCTGAGTTTTACGAGAAAACAAGTCTTTGCGTTTTTTATCGTAGAAATTCAACGGAAGCTTGAATCGAGATGAAACAAGGAACAACCTAGTCAAGATTCAAAGGAGAGAGTGATGAAGTGGATACCGTCTAGTCGACCATGGACGACTATACTTAGAAACAATTAGGTTGTTGATTCGTTGACTGGGACGAGATGGGTTGGGCGATGATGAGTTCGGATGCGACGATTTCTTGTTTTCTTTTAAATCGAAAGATAGATAACGTTTTCGTGGTAACTTTCAGGCATCAATTTCGTCGTGACCATTTGTGATACCAACCGTTAGCCCCCACATGCAAGAACTCCCGAAGCATTCTTGGGAGATGTTAGGCGTGTTAGGTAAGTTAGGCAGAATTGATGGCTAAAAATCCGAGGGTGAACCTTATTATAAAATTATGTGGGAGTAATCTTCAAAGTCTTTACTTGCTTACTCCCACAAGAAAACTCTCCCAAGGTAGAAAATCCTTTTTCTCTCTTCTTCAATTTTTTTTGTATCTTGGCCTTCAACAATGAATTTCCGAGAGTGTGTTGCCTTTCCATTTTGTTTCCCGAGAGCTTACGAGGTGGCCCGTTTCATTGGGGTTACTTTTCTCCATGGTGATTTCGCGCAGCGGTCGAGTACCATCCCGCTCGAGCTCAAACTCATATGGTTGTGGAGGAAGAATCGGATCCGGTCATTGACCTGTACGTTCCATACAAGATTCCTGTTGTGAGCGAGAGAGATAGATCTCCCAAGAACAAAAAAAGCCGCTGATGATGAAGGATATGTTGCTTTCGATGGGGATCCACCCTCGGAAGAGTGGTATCGCGATCCTTGCTGGAGATGGGAGTGGTACCAGTCAGTCCCCGATGCCGTCGTGTGAAGGTGGATCCAAACTTTATGAGTATCTCGCCTCTATTAAGGTTCCAACAGGTCAGTTTGAGTCCAGCGGAGAACCTGTTAGATCGGAAAAATTTACAGAAGCATTACAACTCTGCATGGGGGTCAGTTTTTGCATTTAATTCAGCTTTGTTTTGTAGAATTCGCCTCTAACAATATGTTTTTTGGATGGCTTTCACGTGATGGACGGGGCCCTTAGGGCGAGCCATCTTGAAGTGTAGACAACTCGGTTCAAAGCTGATATGGCCCAGAAGGAGAATGCTCGTTTGAAGGGCGAGGTTTGAGGCATGCCTTCTTTGCGAGAAAGATTGCGAGCGGGAGCAGGCGCGCCTTCTTCGCTGTGAGCATAGAGCTGGTTGAAGAGAGATGCCTTTGATCATGAATGATTGTTCAACGCAGTTCACGGCCGACTTTGGAGAGTTTCAGCGCGCGTATAAGTCATTCGGGGATTATCACGAGTGTCAAGGTTTCGTTGGCGCTCTGTGGCGTACGCAGGGAAGTGACTACGACTTCAAGACTAAAGAGGCTATGATTTCGGGGAAGATGGCCGAATTTTCCATCATGGAATCAAAGAACCCTCAAATAGAGAAGAAGATTTGGGAGCACTGGGGCCCGATTCCCGTTTCTCCTCATTCAAATAAGTTTGGAGCTGCTGCTCCGGGAGAAGATGTCGAGGTTGAGCAGCACGTGGACTTTTTCAGAATTAGTGATTACTCGATCAGGAGGTCAATGCCTGGGAACTATGAATTATATCCGTGTTTTTAAGGGAGTGTGTTCCCTATGTTGTGTTTATGTTATCGTTTTGGCCAAGTCTAACCGTTAGACTTATCAGGACTGGCCGTATGTGGCTTTGAATCCCTGCGGCTCTGCATCTTTTCTTTTAATGAAGTATCTTTCGTTTTAATAGTGTATGAGTAGTATTATTGATGTAGAGGAAAAATACAAGTTTTCATCATGTGTCTAACTCTTTGAAGAATCGTTACGCCCGTTGTTCGTTTTGCTGGGAGTATTCAAAAACTTAACTTTTTGGTTTTTATGAACATACGAATGTAAGCAAAGAGACAAGTTCTATGATCTCGTATATGTTAAATATTATTCCTTGAGATGTTTGAGACTAGTGTGCTGGGTTTAGGGCAAGAACTAGGCTTACTTTTGGTTTAAGGGTTTGCAGTAACTATTATGGCTTTCGTTAACCGTTTACGGTTTCGACCTGGTTCCGTCTCATATTGAAGTCTGCGATAAGTTCCCGGCTTATATTACTTGCATCAATCAGAATCCAAGCATCTCTCCAAAGATAATTCTGAATTCAGCTAAAAGTGCTAACAAAAATTTTGGATTTTTATAGCGCGATATTATCCTTTTGTCAGATGTATGAGGACCAATCCTACGAGAGGAGGTCTAAACGTTTGTTTAGAGAACGGTTAATGTAATCATCAAGGACAATTGACGAATGTGATATAAGAGCGTGCGTATGCTCTTAGGAGTTAGTTTTAATTTATAGTCGTGGACGGACTGTTTTGGTTGTTTGTTTCGAGTTTGAAACTATATTTTCGACGGCTTTCTCGCGACTTCTCGCTTTTTTTTCCGGAAATGTGTTTTATATGTAAGGTAATCTCAAGTTGTTCAAAATGGGGTTTAGTGTTTCGGTTGGAGGTCATTTTTGACCGTGTATTCGAGAATCATTTGTATTTTAGTTTGTTGAGAGTGTTTTTCCGTTCGGAAGTTTCCTTAGTGTATTGTTTTATTTAGAAACGTTTTGAAGGTTGTAAAGATATTTGGTTATTGGTGTGAAGATTTATGTGTTGTCCAAAGAATGCTTTTGGAAGCAATCGGAGTTTGCTTGGTTTTTAATGAATTGGTTATTCGTGAGATTTCCATTTCCAGGTTATACGATAATGAAATAGCCTATTTATTACCAGCTTTAGGCCATGTTATAGGCTCTATTCGGGGTTTATTATGTGTGTCTAGGCTATGTTTGAAAGTCTTTACAGGTCCAGGTACGTTTTGGAAATATATGGAGATACTTGGAGTTTTGGAGCATTTAGAAGAGAATAATCTGTAGCTGATCATTGAGAGAGTCTTCAATCGACGACACAACCATGTCATCGACTGATGGTACAAGACCAAAATCGATTGATGTTGCAAACTTTCCATCGATCGATGACCAATTTGCAGACATCCGATCTAAACTCTGGATGAGTTTTGATTTACATTTTAGGGTTTTATATTTATACTTTATGTTTTACACAAGGTGCGTGAACAAGTATTCTATATAGTTTTAGAGTTTTAGGGGAGAAGATTGATACGTCCTTAGGGAGATTTGTATTGGAACCTCAATATTTTATCTATGCATTATATTCAGATTATTATTCTTACTTTAATTAGGTCTAAGTAGTTATCAACTGGATTTAGAGTTGAATGATAGCAATCATGGATTAGCCCAAAAGTAGGATTGATAGGTTAAAGGTAATATACATCAATTGAGTTGTGCTTAATGTTTGCATTCTAGAGTACCTAACTAGGATCTTGAAAGTAGGACATGGACGACTACGAGAGTAGGTTATGTACCAGAATAGAAGCCATTAAAATAGGTTGTTAGGCGCATGCGAAAGCTGGTCTAATTAGCTTGGTGAACATATCAAATCTCATTCACACTTCCTTTTGATTTCCCCGTGGATCGACATCAGGCCTTAGCCGTCGATCGATGGTCTTTCCTTTTGCTCGCATACGAGAGTTGGAATTGAAAGCATCATAATAGTTATTATTTTAGTTCTATAATATTCACATTTCCGTGCTTCCTATTCCCTGTAGTCCATTAAGCTTGAAACCCTAGATATAGCACATTAATATTTGCATCTAGTTAGTTTAGTAGCATATTTCCATATTTACGTTATTAGCGTATTTCCACTACAAGAAAACTCGGCCATTACTAGAACGGGTATTCCTCGTAATTTCCTAGTAAATGGCCATTTACTAGGAAATTACGAGGAAACATGTTTCCTCGAAACACGTTCATCGTAAAGCCTTTTTCCTCGTAAGGTCGTAGCTAATTTACGAGGAAGCATTTCCTCGTAAAGGCGTGGGTTGGGTTTCCTCGTAAGCTCCTCGTAGGTTTTCCTCGTAACATCGTAGTAATGTTTTCCTCGTAAGATCGTAGTAAACTCTTACGAGGAACTTACTAGAACATTTAACGAGGATTTTACTTGGAATCCTTACGAGGATTTTGCTTCGAAATGGTTTTTTCCCTATTAAAAAAACTTAATTATAAATATAATTATTTTATTTTTTAAAAATTAAAAAAAATTAAATTATAAATAAAAACTAAAAAACAAAATATTTTATAAATAACTAAATAATATACAGAAAGTTTTAAAATTCATAATATACAATTAAAAAAAAAACTTTGGATGGTGGCCGTGAAATTGCTGAACGAAGTCGTCCTGGCTCGGGAAATCCTCTCCATAGTTGGTGGCCGGCTGTGACTGTGATGGTGGATGCTGTTGGGTTGGAATCCCTCCGCCTTCCCGTCTCTGACACAACATCTCCTCCAAATGCGGGTTTCCAACCGCCATAATCTCGAGGACATTGGTGAGAGAAGTGACATGCTCGGTGAGCGAAGACAACTCCGAGCGTAGCTGAGCATTGACATCGTGCTGCTCCTGATGATAAGACGATGTCGCTGCAGGGACATCGTTAACCGAGCCAATCCCGATGATACGCCCCTTTTTCCTAGGGGCGACCTGTAAATAAATTAAGCCCTAGTAAACCTTACTAGGACCTTACGAGGAAATAGATATGCCCGTGTTTTCTTTTACTAGGGTTTTACGAGGAAAGGGTTTATAAATCCCTAAACTCGAAACCCCAAACCCCAAACCACAACTTCCTTAACTTATAACCTCTTCTACACATAAACCCCAAACCCCAAATGCAAATTGATTTTGTGATTAAACAAACTTAAAACATATATAATCCAAATTCATTTTTGTGATTAAACAAACTTATAAACATACATAATTCATTCGGATACATTGTCGTCATCTGTTGAAACATCATCATTTTCTAAAAACTCGTCGTCTACACCTTCATCCGTTGAGTGATCAGGAACATCTTCGTATTCACGATTATGCGGATCAATGAGTAAGAACTCATCAATTTCTGCTTCAGCTACCTCGATCTCATTGGTATTTTCTTCTTGTAATGGTGGTTCATCTCCAGCGATTATTCGTCCTCGAGGTGTAACTTGATAACAGCTAAGCAGTTTATTCCCGAGGTAGTAATCCGAGGGTATGGAATGAAGCAAACTTGATCTGCTTGGGAAGCTAATATGAAAGGCTCGAACTTGTTGTACCTACGAAAATAATCATTATGTAAAATTTAATTAATACTGAAAACCTGGATATTAAAAAAAAAAGAATTTGGTGTACCTTCGTCCACCGTTGACATCAACTACACCGTTCTTGTTAATCCGAACACCTCTGTTTACGCCAGGGTCGTACCACTCACACTTGAAGATAACACATTTCAAACCCATACCCGGGAATTGAACTTCATAAATCTCCTGAGAGATCCCATAGAAATTTGTTTCGCCTTTCACACCAATTCCATAATTACTTGTCGCCCGGTGTCTACCATAGTCATAGGTATGAAAGTATAGCCTCGGGTGAAATACATCGACAATGTAGTGACCTTTGCAACTGGACCTTGAAGTAATTCGCGAAACCATGCGGGATACTCAGGATCGTCATAATCAACCTGCAACAAAAAAGTTAAATAATTAGACATTAAACTTACTTTGCTAATGTATGCATACAATTTAAGTAATAAATAAATACCTGTTTCCTCAACCAATTGATAAAGTGTTGATCTTTCCTTTGTCTAACATAGTTGTCGATACACCAGGTATTGCTTTCTCGACTTGAGTCTCAAATTGACTGGTAAAATCATATATGTTATGTATTATATTTAATATTGAAATATATATATATATATATATATAAGTGTGTATGTTTATATATTTACCTTTCAAAATAAGCAATCAACGGATGCTAGCAATTAAGAAGAATATAAAGGTGTGCACTATGGACGTCTTCATCACTCGACCACCAAACCTCTTTCAATTTCCCACTCAATCGCCCAATTTGACAAAAGATGTCTGGAACATCGCCTTCCATATATGTCGGCACGACACCATCATCATCATATCTTCTTGGAGCTCGTTTCCTTGTACGTACTTTCGGTGCAAAGTAGTACGAAGCGAAATGTGATGTTTCTTCTGTCAAACTTCCCGCCACAATAGAACCTTCAACTCTTGCTAGGTTTTGGCTTTTCCTTTCAAAGTTTTCATTTCCCTTTCATATTGATACATCCATCCATAATGCACGGGTCCACGAAGTAATGCCTCATACGGGAGGTGGACAACTAGGTGTTCCATGACGTCGAAAAAAGTTGGCGGGAATATTTTCTCCAAGTTGCAAATTAAGACGGGGATGTTTTCATGAAGTTGTTGGACAACTTCCACTTTAAGAGTGCGGGTGCTCAGATCCCTAAAAAATGCTCCAATTCCTTATATATATACGAAAACAAAAATTATCCATATTAATATATATATATATATATATATATATATAGAGAGAGAGAGAGAGAGAGAGCGAGAAATATATTAATCATGTCATCATATTATATTAATTAATTACCTGAAAGTGCTTCATGTACTTTTGCCGGTAGTAGCTCCGCAAACGCAAAGGGAAGTAGTCGCTGCATAAATACATGACAATCATGGCTCTTCATTCCCGGAGAACTTTTGCCCTTTCTCAACACATCTTGAGAGATTTGAAACATACCCATCATGGAACTTCACTTCTGAAGCCACCCAGTTGAACAACGCAGACTTTTTTTCTGATGACAGTCTGAAAATTGGAACTGGAACTTGCCCATTGCTTTTTATATGTAGCTCACTCCTTGAGCAGATATCGGGTAAGTCCAACCTTGATTTTACGTTGTCTTTCGTCTTCCCTGGGACATTCAATATAGTGTTCATGATGTTCTCAAAAAAGTTCTTCTCTATATGCATCACATCGAGGTTGTGGCGCAAAAGAAGATCTTTCCAATATGGCAATTCCCAAAACATACTCTTTTTGTGCCAATTATGCTGAACACCATAATAATCAGGCATATTACTGGGAACATGCCAATTCCCACCACGAGGAGCTGTTTCTAGAGCACCGTAGTAATCGATTTGCGCTTCGATTTGTTCTCCAGTTAAATATGGAGGAGGAGTGTCCCTGACAACCCTTTTGTGCCTGAACAATTTCTTGTTTCTTCGGTATGGGTGGTGAATGGGAAGAAATCGACGGTGACAATCGAACCAACTAGTCTTCCTACCATGCTTCAACTGAAATGCATCTGTCATTCCATTACAATATGGACAAGCTAATCTCCCATGTGTAGTCCACCCAGACAACATACCATATGCAGGAAAGTCACTTATGGTCCACAAAAGCATCGCTCGCATCGTAAAGTTTGTTTTCGTTGAACAATCATATGTCCTCACCCCTGTTGACCACAAATCTTTCAACTCTTTTATCAGTGGTTGTAGAAAAACGTCGAGAGATCTTTTTGGATGTTTTGGACCAGGTATTAATATGGTCATGAATAGAAACTCTCGTGGCATGCACATCTCCGGTGGCAAGTTATACGGTGTAAGAAAGACCGGCCACAATGAATATTGTCTCCCAGACATTCCAAATGGACTAAATCCATCAGTGCATATTCCAAGATACACATTCCGGCTATTGCTAGCGAAATGTGGATGTACATTGTTAAAATGTTTCCATGCTCTTGCATCTGATGGATGAGTCATCTCTCCATCCGTCTGAGTATGCTCGGCGTGCCATCTCATCCCTCCAGCAGTCTCCTCAGATTGGTACAATCTTTTCAATCTGTCTGTGATTGGTAGGTACCACATCCTTTGGTACGGTACCCTATTACGCCCTCGACTTGCGGTTTGAATCGTGGCTTCTTACAAAATCGACATTCTTCTAACTTCTCATCATTTCCCCAGTAAATCATGCAGTTGTCGATGCAAACGTCTATCATCTCCGAGGGCAACCCAAGACTATATACCAATTTCTGAATCTGATAATAAGATTTAGCAGACACATTGTCTTCTGGCAAATACTCTTTAAACAAGTCTTCCCATGCATCCATACAATTTTCAGGTAGATTGTGATCGGTTTTAATACTCATCATTCTAGCAGCCAACGACAATTTAGACAGACCTTCTCTACAACCACTGTAAATTGGCTCATTCGCAGCATCTAACATTTCATAAGACTTTTTTGCATCTAAGTTAGGTTCTTCAACTTCATCATCATCATGAGTTACAAAGGCATCACCTACCATATCATGAACCCTATCACAATCTACCATTTGTTCCTCTTGGTGATGATAGCTATTACTACTGCTACCTTCATTACGCAAATGCTCAACCGGTGCAATCTGAAAATTGTTATTACTACTGCTACCTTCATTCCTACAACTAGCATCTTCTCCATGTTGATACGAAATATAATAATATGGCATGAAACCTCTATTTATTAAATGCTTCCAAATATTTTCACGAGGGCCTAATTTGGTATTGCAACATTTCTGACAAGGACAGAACATCTTACCACTTTCCAGCGTGAGTGGTGTAGAATCTGCTTGATGCATAAACGTCTCCAACCCTTCGAGAAATTCTTTCGTCACCCTCCCGTTATTATCTCTGTGTGAATACATCCACTTCCGCAACTCGAAAATATTTCCCGGACCGGACATTTTTTTTGTGTTTGATTAAGCTTATAGCTGATTTTTTTTTGGTGTGTTTCAAATGAATCACATATGGTGGTATTTATAGGAATTTTTGAATCTGAGAATTTACTAGGAAATTGCTAGGAAAAGTAAGTACAAAACACGTTTTTGATTTAAATTCGATATTTTCTATCCATTTCCTCTTAATTTCGTAGTAACAAAACCATTCCTCCTAATTTTGTAGTAACAAAACCATTCCTCCTAATTTCGTAGTAAACTATTACTAGGACTTTACGAGGAGAGAAGTTACTATGAGTTTACGAGGACAATGACAGTTTCCTCGTAATAGCCACATAAGGTTACTTCGATTTTACGAGGAAACCTTTTTCTCGTAAGGTTACGAGAACTTTACGAGGAAAACTGGTTTCCTCGTAAAATCGAAGTAAACTAGTAGTAATTTTACGAGGAACTGTTTTCCTAGTAAAAGCTTAGTTTTCTTGTAGTGTTCCTTATTTCATCTACACCTTCAAATAAGGAATATCTCCTTAAATTTATTGCTACCAATATATATAATTACCTAGCTTAGTCTTTAGAAATAAGAAATCTATTGTGTGCCATTACTCTCTGTAGATTCGATCCTTAAGTACTACACCTGATCTCTCTTGGCAAGAGTATTGTTTTGTGTGTTAGGATTGAGGTTTAATTTGATAGTTAATTGTTTAGGATATTTATACCCTGCCTAGAACAATAAACACACCGTGTCTAATTTGGCGCTGTTGCTGGGGAGCATTGATCGCCATTAGATTTAATTTTTAGGATTTAGTCTAGGTTTGTTTTTATTTTCAAGTTACTAAATTTTTCTTTCTTTGTTTCTCAGGTTCATGGAACAGAGTACCATGAGCAATAAAGGACAAGAACTACTATTCTTAGACGCACATAAGCTCGAGCGTACGATCCGCAAAGAAAGACGACAAGCATCGATCGACGGTATCTACTCAGCTCGACTGACACCTCTTCACGGATAGTATTGACCGACATCACAACTCGACCATCGACCACATAACATCAATCGACGAACACCTACCCGCATTGATCGATAACAGCAGACGAGTTCAGATGGTTTCACATATTATAGTGCTTCAAAATGAGAATGGAGACTTGCGTGATCTCAACGGTAACCTGGGTAATGAAGCAAGTCAAAAGATAGACGAGATGGGGCTGTAATCCCTGTTACAGAAGCAGAAGCAGACACTGCAGTAGCTCAACCTGGGGCTAATGCCCAAGCTGCTAGAGGCATGGAGGTTTAAAGGCTAATGAGAAATCCATTGATCGAATTTAGGTTTGACAAAGTACTAGGGACAGTGGAAGATCACTATACACTTCAATGGGAAGATAGATTTCATGTCCCTCCACCTAACACAAAGTTCGACACCCGTGTCAAGGAGCTAGAGAGTCAAGTGGATCAGATAAGTGAAGCCCTTAAGAGATACGAGGATATGGTTAAGGAAAAGGAAGAGTCTGGACAGGAACGTCACGTCAATGCTGTGATTGGTGATGATTTTTGGGTAGAAGTCAAGAGAGAAAGGCTACAAGAGGGAGGATTCCGTGTAGGAAATTCGAGTTCATTCATCAGTTCGCACGGGCATCGATTGATCCAAGCGACTGAGAATCGATCGATGGTCCCTGAGAAGTTAGCAGAATCGGGAAAATCTTCCAACATCGTTCGACGGAGAGATCGTAGCGTCGATCGAAGGTACCTAGCATTAAAACAAGTTCATTTACCAAAAATCACAAACATGACAACTCAAGAGCAGAGGATGGATACATCAGAGCCTATGATGGTCGTTAAGGCTACCGAGAGTCATCCTAGGAAAAAGCAGAGGATCAATCTGAAGAAGAAAAGTGACCCTGGGAAGTTTATGGTGCCATGTCTGATCAAAAACTACGAGTTTCCCAATTCCCATTGGGACACTGGATCGTCAGTGAGCATCATACCAGAGCTGTGGCAGAGAAGTTGAACCTGAGAGTGGAGCCTTCCAGTGATTCTTTCATTTTTGTGGATTGCTCTAGAGTAGATTCGGGGGGTATTTGTAGAGATGCCCCACTGAAAATTCAGTATGTCTTAGTCCCGATAGACTTCCATGTGATGGATATCCAGATCAATAGGAACTCTTCTCTGTTACTTGGAAGAGCTTTCATGGCCGCCGTAGGAGCTAACTTTGACATGAAGACAAACATGTTGTGCCTTTCCTTGATTGATCGTAATGTTTATTGTGATTTTAATAAGAATAAAGTTCCCCTCACGAAATTGTGTGATGATGCACAGCTTGTGGCCACATGCTTCTGCGATTACGAATCCAATGAGGAATTTGAAAAAGGAGCATCAATTGACACCCAACCCACACTATCGATCGACGATCCGTAATTCAACAATCGATCGACACCGAAGCCTCATTATCGATCGACACCCACCATTCAGAACCGATCGACACTTGCCACAACCCAGCCAACCTCGAGTACGACGAAGATTACATAAAAAAGAAATAGTTGAATACTGAGGAATTGTTATGGCAGAGGCTGGTGTTTTTCATGTTTCCAATCAATTGGGGAAATCAACGTCGATCGATGGTAACCATTCACCATCGATCGATAGTGTTTGTAACTTAGAGTCCGAACTAGATTCAGCACCAGAACGCGAAAGGGAATATGGTTATCTACAACCAGATGAGTTTCGGTATTATGAGAGATCCAGATGGTCATGCACGAGCTATGGATGGGAGAATTCTACATGTCACGAAGGAAGATGTAGCATACATACTTGCGATGGCTAATGGAGCTGGAAATCTTTTCAGACAACAGTCTGATACTCAAGTATCGATCGATGGTCACCACACACCATCAATCGACACCCATCAGGCATATCAAGGATACGGTGAAACTTAAAAAGAATATGATTCAGATTATAAGGATGAAGAGCTGATTGAGTCTCGCGGCCTAGAACTGGAAGAAGCTGGCTGGGCAATGAATGTGAAAGTGGATAATCGAACAACTATCGACATCATATCTTGCCATTCGAACGACATCAGAAGCAAGCCATAACAAGAGCCAAGAACAGAAGATCCAGATAATTGTTATCTCGGACCAGATGAGTTTGGAATTTTCAGAGACCCAGAAGGACGCGCACGAGATCTTTATGGAAGAATTCTAAATATATGAACAGAGGATGTGGCAGATGCCCTTGTTATGGCTACTGGATCAGGTACTTTATTTGGACAACAAGCATCGATCGACGCCCGAGTATGACCATCGATCGACAACGAGGAACAAAAGAACGTGCCAATCCACAATGATCTATACACCCCCAACATAAAAAAATGATCGACGCCAAAAGCCATTTATCGATCGACACCATTCCAGGGGTGAATCGGATTTGTACCTCTGATCCTTTTGATTCAGGAAATCCATAATCAAGCCGATTGGATAAATCCACTTTTGATAGATGGTACTGTAGAGCATGGACAAAGAGCTTATGATGCTAATGGCAGAAGAATTTTTCATTGGGAAAAGAAAGACGAGTATGGCATCTACAGAGATGAGAAGGGAAATGCACGAGCGATAGACGGCATAATTGTGAATGTGCAAGAAGAAGACATCAGGGCGGTTCTAGAACGAGCTACTATGTTTGAGAACAGCTACATATGTTTTCCTGAACATGCGGTAATGATCGCTATGTTTATGAAGAAGCAAGAAACATACATCAACGCAGAGATTAACGATATCGTGCATGAGATCTACAAAGCTCAAGAGATGTCACTGGGTGATTTCTACAAGAGGCTTGATTATGTCTATTATCCTATAGACAAGTGCCTCACCGGTTTGACTGCACGCATGGATGAGATGAAGCAAAATTGGGATATTGTTCAAGGACAGCGTGCGATTGGACAGAAGTGTGTGGCAGCATCATGCCATTGATCGATGCTAAGTTCGACAGACAGAAGTCTGCGGCAGAAAAACAATTAGAAGACAAATTTGATGAGATTGCTTTTTCTCTGAGCCTGATGAAGGACAATATTTCTCAAGAATTGGAGGATATATCAGAAACTACAACCGCCAGACTTAGGATGCTACAGCGCAGTATTGAGAATATACAAAGGAGAATGCATTCAGTGGAGGTTACTAAGCAGATCGTGAAGAATGAGAAAGCTAGAGAAGATAAGGCTATGAGAAGCCTCGTTGGTACATGGTTTCAGAAGAGCAAAGAAGATGTAGACACTTGTCTTCCAAGTGTTGATCCACCTTCATTCTAGTCTTTTTTTCGGCTGCCCAATCGGTTAGACCAAGTTATAGTCAGAAAATTAAAAACGTCGAGCTTAAGACAATAACCAAGCGCTGAGTGGGAGGCAACCCACTGTGTAGTAAGTTTTTATTTAGTTTTTACCTATATTACTATTTTGTTTGAGTTTACTTCACTTTACATACTGTTTAAACCACCATCGACCGACACCATAGAGGCACCATCGTTCGATAATGGATCATGACAATCGATCGACCAAACCCGCCTACCATTGATCAGCGCTCTCTTACAGAGAGAGGTATCGAGTTTTCTACTTAGACTATTTACTGATGATTTGATTTTTCCTAATCAATTCGGTGCGGATTACACTAGGGACAATGTAATTTAAGTCTGGGGGTAGGTTAGCTAATGCTATTGATTTGTTTTTGAGTCTTATTTATTATATATATATATATATGTATATATATATATATAAGTTTTTCAGAAAGTTTTATTGAGTCAAGAAGGGGACTATGATCAAGATTTATTATTTGACTAACCACACTTTAGCACCATTCTTAGAACTGTTTACAAAGATTACTAGAGATACCAAAGTGGATCATACTGCCACTATATCACATTTGCTTAGAAAGTTGAAAGGAACCGAAGATGATTTCCAGCACTAATCCTGACATTATATGCGTGCTTTGGGATTTGGTATACACTGGATCGGATTCCTTCTACAAGTTTGGAAGGTAAAAGTTTGTGTGCTTCTGATTCCCCTCTCTCACCCTTTCAGATTAAAAAAAGGATCTAACAGGATTTGGTGGCTACAACCATTAAAACTTGATTCATATTATTCTAGAAAGAGGTAAAGGTCAAAAAGAAGTGAACATGATTTGGTGGCAAAAACCATTAGGGCTTGATTCATGGAAACCTATCCAAATTTCTCACTCAATTAAAAAACTAAAATGATTCCCTCAAAAGAAGGGAGACATTGACTGAGAGGAAGTGAGAAGAGAGAGAGGAAATGAATCAGAGAAGACTACATGTGTGTTCAGATATTTGCAGAGGTAAGAATCCATATATCCTTTCATCAATACTCCAAGGTAAAGCCTACATTTTAATTCTATGCAAAGAAATGAAATCAGTAGAGGGGCGAATCAGACTAGTATTCGCTAAGTTGTTGGTAGAATGGATTTGGTTGCTATACTAGGATAAGGTATATAAATTTTCTCTGTGATTAACTTGATAGGATGTAGTTGCAACAAAGTAGGGTGACATGTATACTTAGACATTATGTGAGTCTTCGCTTTTTAAAACCTCTTTCGCAGGCTTGTTTGCTTGAGAAAAAGCAAAGGTTAAGTTTGGGGAGTTGATATAGCCTAGTTATTACCAATTCTTTGTCATGTTATAGGCTCTATTTGGGGTCTATTATGTGTGTCTAGGCTATGTTTTAAAGTCTTTCAGGTCCAGGTACGTTTGGAGATATATGGAGATACTTGGAGTTTTGGAGCATCTAGAGGAGAATAATTCGTAGCTGATCATTGAGAGAGTCGAAGTACAAGAAAGTCGTCGATCGATGACACAACCCTATCAGCGACCGATGGTACAAGACAAAGATCGATCGATGTTGCACACTTTCCATCCCAAGTCCAAGTTAGAGACAAGACGCAAGATTGCAAGATTACCCTTGGACGAGTTTTGACCTAGATTTTAGGGTTTTATATTTATACTTTATGTATTATACCAGGTGCGTGGGCAGAGTGTGTGCAGAGGGTGGACAAGTATTTTATATAGCTTTAGAGTTTTTAGGGGATAAGATTCATAACTCCTTAGGGATATTTGTATTGTAACCCCAATATTTTATCTATGCATTATATTCAGATTATTATTCTTACTTTAATTATGTCTGAATAAGTTATCAACTAGATTTAGGGTTGAATGATAGGAACCATGGATTAGCCCAAAAATAGGATTGCTAGGTTAAAGTTTAATATCCATCAATTGAGTTGTGCTTAATGCTTTCATTTTAGAGTAGCTAACTAGGATCTCGAAAGTAGGACATGGACGACTACGAGAGTAGTTCTGTGCCAGAATAAGACTCCATTGAACTAGGTTGTTAGGTGCATGCGAGATCTGATCTAATTAGCTTGGTGAACATATCAAATCTCGTTCACACCTCCTTCTGATTTCACTGTCGATCGACATCAGGCCTTAGCCGTTGATTGATGGTCTTTCCTTTTGCTTGCATACGAGAGTTGGAGTTAAGATGGTCAGAATAGTTAATATTTGAGTTATAGAATATTTACATTCCCGTGCTTCCAATTCCCTATAGTCCATTAAGCTTGAAAACACTAGATCTAACACATTAACATTTGCATCTAGTTAGTTTAGTAGCATATTTCCATATTTATGTTATTAGCTTATTTCCATACTGCATTTATAACTTCTAAGAAGGAATATCTCCTTAATTCAATTAATTGCTACCAATATATATAATTACCTAGCGTAGTCTTTAGAAATAAGAAATCTATTGTGTGTCATTGCTCTCTGTGGATTCGATCCCTAAGTACTACACATGATCTCTCTTGGCAAGAGTATTGTTTTTTGTGTTAGGATTGAGCTTTAATTTGATAGTTAATTATTTAGGATATTTATACTCTGCTAGAACAATAAACACACCGTGTCATATAACCATTTATTTCTGCCGGGGCGTTTCTTAACAAATTGTTATCGTAGCTGTAATGTAATTCGAGAGATCAAGTATTTTAAGCGACAAAAGAGATTTTTGAGATCTTTTGGAGTCGTATTGTGTTTTCTTATTATCAGAAAATTTTATAAATGTTGAGTACAGAGGAAATTATTTTAAAATGTGGGAGTATACGAGAATACGTATACGTACACACTCCCCCCCTTTTTGAGAGACGAGGACAGCTGAACTCATCTTGTGACGAGTTGCCAACATACCCGTTTTGGGGATCAATTGTCTCGTAGTTCAGTTTGTGCCGCGAGCGCTTTAACTCGGCGGTTGCTGTTGTGCCGATTGCATTAGTCGTAGTGACTTTTGCTGGATCGACTTCTTTCGGGTTTATCTCCCCCGGTTGGGTTAGGGCGTTAGGCTTGGTCGCTCACTTGCTTTCGTTTTATGAAGCAGTTGGTCGGTGTGGACAATTCACGATCATGCATTTTAGAAGCGTTTTTAGTCGTAGACTGAGTTATCTTTGTGCGTTTGTGTTTAACCATAGATGTCATCATGATTTTCCTCAGCTTATGTTCGGCCAAGAAAAAAGTCGCGACTATTTTGGCATCCCCAGATTGCTGCGGTTCAATTCAGTCAGAACTTTGATGCCCATGTGATATGTTGACGGGACTGCCTTCATAGATTTTACCTAAGGTGTTCCCATAATTACTTTATAGATTGCTGGGTGGTTGACAACTTCGAAGTTGATGATCCTTGTGACCTCTTTAGCCATGATAGGGAGTTTGATCGATATGAGAGTCATTGACGTTGTGCCAAAGAACCCGTCAGTGGTCTTGGCGGTTGGTGTGACCTTGGATAGATCGACGGTCATCCTTATGAGTGTATCTCGGAAGATAACGTCAATGGTACTTCCTGTGTCTACAAGGGACTCTGGCAACCTCGAGATCTCTTATCAAGAGATCTATTAGGATTGGATTGCAATGAGTTTGTTGATTCCGGCGGTCTCGTATTCCTCGAAAGTGATCGTATCGTTCATGAGGTATCAGCATAGGGACTTGATACGCGACTGTCTCACCGATCAATTTCCTTGAGGGACCGTTTTCTGCTGGTGGTGTTTGATCGGTATCTTGGATGAGATTTTTTACGCCTGTTATCTCTGAAATTTCTCCTGCGAGCAGTTTTGTTGTTAGCCTTGCACGAGAACATTGCAGTTCTTAGGTGGAACGGCCTCTGGTTTGATGAAACTCGTAGAATGTTGTTTTGTCGTAGGTCAAGTTTTGGGTCCATGTGTTTCCCCGATGTTCTTCCTTGTTCCGACGCGGAGTGGGAAGTCTTCGACCTCGTGATGGGACGTACTTGTCGTTACGAGAGGCCTTCCTTTTCAGCTTATTTGCGATGCTGCGTCTTTCGACGATGTTCTTGTTATTTAATGTTTCTGTGAAAGGACTTTCATCTCTTCTTCGATGATGATATATTCCATTGCTTTATGAGAGAATCCTGGATCGTAAGCATATTTTAGAGAGTTATACACTTCCTGAATTTCGACTGTGTACCATAGAGTCTTTCTGAGCGCATCAATAGTCACCTTATAGCTGATTCCACTAACTCTAGACATGGACAATTTTAAATGGGTTCATGTAGTCGTGGAGAAGTTTACCTTCCTTTTGCTACAAGATCCAAAGATCGACGTCAGAGGTTTCCCTCTTCATGAACATCGAGTATTTCTTGAGGAATTCTGAAGCGAGTTCGTGGGAGCTTCCGATGAATTTCTGATTTAAGCAAAATAACCATTCAAGTGCTGCTCCCTGGCGATGTTCGACGAAGAGGCGACAATAGCCGGCGTCCTTTTCACTTTCCCTGAGTTTGGCCCTATCCATCATATCTCAACGGTACTGCAGAATGCACTTTTGGGTAGCTTGTTCCATCGTATACCGGGATTTTGAACTTCCCAGTGTTGAAAACTCTTGTTTCAGTGACACGATAGTGAACGGAGTTTTCTGAGCTTTTTCGAGGAGTCTGTCAATATCGGGTGCGGCACTGGTGGCCGGGTGAATTTGAGACATCACAGCTTTTACCTCTACAGCTGTTTTTTCGATATAATCGTTGGGATCGCGCATCTCACTGGGGTCACTGCCAGCGGTTTTCCGAGTTTGTTGGTGTTTTCTGCGAGGGATTCGAGCCTGCTCTATGGCTAACTTTTCCTGCTCTACCTAGAAGATGTTTTCTTCTTCTTCAATCATGGGTATATTGAACGGAGAGTTATCCCGAGCCGCGCGGCTTCTCGTCCGAAGGTCGAACTGATCGTTGGTTCCAAGTTCACCCGTTTGGCTTTGTCAGCCCCCCGTTTCTTGTTAGAGAGGTTGAATGTTTTTCCGCGTTCGCGTAATTTATGTTAGGGTTTGCTTCGTTTGATTCCAATTAGACAAAGCGTTCTGGTGTATTAGTTGGCTTATCGTGAGGATTCGTGGAGTTGAGTCTTCTTCCGCGGATTCAAGTAGTTCCACACGGAAGAACGCCTGTGGTTCTCTCTGTTAGGGTTTCAACTGTTTAGCGAAATAACTCGTGAGCTTTTCTTGTTCGGCCGACTTCTTTTTGAGAGTCACAGACATCTTTTAATATCCTCGAACGCTATGCGTGTTTGCGTTGGTGTTAACCTGTGACACGTTCGTTGCTGGAGTGCTTCAACAGTTGTTGTCTACGGCGTTGACATCGCAAGGTGGTTGATGTTCTGGAACATCTGTAGACATATTGACCAAGCGTTTTTGCAGCTGTGAGTTAGATTGATTTGTAGCCTCCCCCTCCTTCCAGCCGTCTTACTGTGGGAATCGATATTCACACCGTCGATTTCCGTAGTCGAGGAAAGCTAAGGAACCCTAACTTTCCTTGAGGTCCCAGATTTCTGCTGAAACTAACGACAGTGGTCAAGTTATGTAAAAACAGTTAAAACAAAATAAATCGAGATAAAGCAAAAGAGCAATAGAGATATTATTTCGATCTCCATATGAACATTGATGTACCTTGTTACTTACCAGTTTTAAAACCATCATTTGGAGTCCTATTATGTGTGTCTGGACTGTGTTTTAGAGTCTTTACAGGCCAATGTACGTTTTGGAGCATTATGGAGATCATGGAGTTTGTTAGAGCATTCAGAAGAGATATTCTTCAGTAGCTTTCACATTCAACTTAGTACGAGTCGAATTCCAGCATGACCATTGATCGACGGAGCATCCGTGCTGTCGATCGACGGCCCACTCGCAGAGTATTGGCCGACTTCAAGCCCAACTTAGATGAATTAAGAGAATGCCCATGTACAAGCTTTGACCTAGTGTATATGGGTTACTGCCATTGTTTAGGCAGACGGCGACGTTTTAGGTTTTTTGACATTGAGCTTTTTAGTAGTTCAGGGGAGAAGATCTGAACTCCTGTCGGAGATTCTTTATTGGAACCCTATTTATTATTTTATGCAATATATTATAAGTTCATCATGTTTTCTTGATCATGTCTGAGTAATTCACCTGTTAGATTAGTGTTCATAATAATACTGATGAATTAGCCCCAAAATAGGATTTCTATGATGAAGTAATATTAATCATTGCCAATTATGTTTAATGCTTGCGTTCTAGAGTAGCTAACTAGGAACCTGAACTTAGGAACATGGACAACTACGAGAGTAGGTTCTGTGCCATAATTGATTTCATAGAGCTAGGTGTTAGATGCATGCGAGAAACTGGTCTAATTAGTATAGTGGTATGAACTTCCTGTCTGATTAGCTTCGGTTGACATCAGGCCTTAGCCGTCGATCGACGGTGCATGTGGGAACTGAAATTCGCATTATCATTTTCCGATGAAAATAGGAAAGCTAAGTACACCTAACTTTCCTACAGGTCCTGAATATCTGCTAAACCACACGCCAAGATTTTACAATCGTGCTTGGTCCAACTCGCATAATGGGCGAGTTGTCCATCATGTTTTTCCAAATCGCCGTATAGGCATGTTAGACGGTCTGCTTGGTCCAAACTAGTCGAACGGACGAGTTCAGATGATTTATACTTATGGTTGTTTCGTTGTTTGATACTCAGGATTCGTTTGCTTGAGGACTCATCGTATCAGTCCTTTGAAAATTTATACGAAACTCGATTTCAGTTTTTCCCGCCCTTCTTTTCTTCAAAATATTATCACCTATTTTCTAAAGAGGACGTTTTTCCAAGAAGTTTTAGGCGTTGATTCTGTCGTAACCGATTTTGACCCCAATAGTTACCCTCCCAGCTCGTCAAAATTGTTATATTCTTGCGAGCGATGTAGACAAGTCGGGTAAGTTAGGCGGAATCCAATGTCTGAAAATCCGGGGGTGAATAGTGAATTTTCTTGCCTATAAGTAAGTTGAGTAAGTTTTTCAAGTTCTTCACTTGCTCATTTTGCACAAACTGTTTTCTAAGAAAGATCCTTTTTCTCTTCTCTTTCCTCTGGTATTATTATTATTATTATTATTATTATTATTTAAATTATGTCTGCAAGGATAAAATCTTCACCAAGTCCCATCCCGATCGTTCTGTTCCCGATAGCTCTAGCGTCCAACATAGCGACGTTGCGCCCAAGGTGGAGTTCACAGCACACTTGGTCGATCCAGAGGAGGCCGATGCGTATTGGGCTGCTAGGGGAGATGTGAAGCCTCCTAGGCCCGGAACACGAGCTCCTCCTCCGTTTCATGCCAACCCCGTTGCTAGCTATCCGAGCGAGGAGCTGTCCCAATGGGCTCGATTCCATTCAGAATTTCTGCGGAGTTACAGAATCAGTAGAGTTTCTTCTTCCGAGAGAAGGGGAAGTTTCTGGATCTCCATCCGAAGTTTATTTTACGTGCTATGAGGCATATTTAATGCAGTGCCACTTATGGTCTCCCATCCCAGAAGTTATCGTGCAGTTGTTCAACCGATTTAAAGTTGTTGGTTAGTCAGGTCAACCTGGGCGGTTTGCAGTACAATCTCGGGATTTTGGTGCTGATTTACGAGCGGGGTATGACCGTCGACGTTGATATTCTAGAACCCATGTTTATACCTAGGGGGAATTTTCCATAGTTCAGCTGAGGCGTCGGCCGAGAATGATGATCATAACGGGGTTCGTATCGAACTTACCACGACTGGAAGGAGCATTGTTCTTTGTTCGTGTCAACAACGCGTATCTGTGGAGGAGAATTGCATTCCCCTTTTCAGGACTAGATGTGGCCAGAGAGGTATTCTCGGTGGGGTACCCGCTAGCCTTGGTTTTGATGATGCTTTGACCTTACGTGTCTATTTTTCTTTTTATAGAAACTAACCATCTCCCTCCGACTCAGGAAGTCTTGCACACCACGAGGGACCTACTTTGGGGTGGTCCATTCTTTTGGGTAAACATTCGCTCCAAAGCGGGTTCGTCGCGATGTGGCTCTACACCGTTCTCGGTTTCAACCGGAATTACCGCTGGAGGAAGGGACAGAATCGAGCATGGACGGGTTTGTTCTGTATGAAGCTTAGGCAAGGAAGGAAAGGTCGAGGTCTCGAAAAGAGAAGCAC
The DNA here is from genome assembly GCA_905132765.1 of Moricandia arvensis. NCBI lineage: Eukaryota > Viridiplantae > Streptophyta > Magnoliopsida > Brassicales > Brassicaceae > Moricandia > Moricandia arvensis. The sequence goes on along the minus strand of CAJHQP010006186.1, from coordinate 14,386 downwards.
GTTATCGTCAACGATGATGTGTCGTCAGGCCATGTTCACGTGACAACATACTTAGATATTATCTCACTAGTCAAGTGGATGGAAATGGTGGTGAAAAGATTGATTTTGACGATCCGTTCAACTTCGACTTTCCTTCCGCCGAGGGAGGATTCAGCGAGGTGCCGGGGTTTACCAAGGCATCGAGGATGGTCAATGGGGGTAAGTCTTGGTCTTTGAACATATTTTTTTTGGTAAGGCCGAACCTTTCTTGACTTCGCGAGTTTTTGCAGGGTGTCCTTATGATGAACCGAGCCTTTGATGCGAGCAACCAGAAGGCTCGCATGGCTCAATTCAGGGCCGAGATGGCTGACAAGGAGTTTGCTCGTCGTCGTTAAAGAGAATCAACGAGAGGTCATAATTTATAGTCATTGAAGGACTGGGAGCGTGTCCTTGAAGATCTAGGCGACGTCTCGCCTGCTTTTTTCAAAACATTCTTTGTGCTAGTAACTTTCTCAAGTATGTGAGACTGGGTCGCATTTTTGGTCGGGAGTCGGAGTTATTTTTTCTGAAAGTATCATGAGATGTTTTTCGTGCTAAGGGAATATTGTGGAATGCGGGAATATTCGAATATATGTATATGTACCCACTGCCCCCCTCTTTTGGAGAGGGGGCTAGCTGAACTCGTGTTATAACAGCTGCCTATGTACCCCTTCCAGGGATCAAGCCATCTCGTAGTTCTGTTTATGGGGCGAGTGTGTTTACTCGACTATTGTGTTTGCGTCGATCGTGCTAGTCTCAGGCTTAACGTCTTGTTCTAGGCTTGTCTTCTCTGGTTGGGTCGAAACGTTGGGCTCTGGAACTTGTTGTTGTTTGTCTGTTTTTTGAGTTGTCGATTCTGGATCGTTTTATTCTGAAGAGTTAACGGTTGTTGACTGAGTTAGCTTCACTCGTTTGTGCTTCACCATTGCGGTGGTCGTAATTTGCCTCAGCTTATGTTCGGCCAGGAAGCAACGTCTCGACTGGTTCTGGCATCCCCGGATCGTGGCTATTCCGTTGTGAGTCAGGAATTTGATGCCCAGGTGATAAGTTGACGGGACTGCCTTCGTGGCGTTTAACTAAGGTGTGCACATGATGACGTTGTAGATGTCTGACGACCGTGAAGTCAACGATCTTGGTGATTTCTTTTGCCGAGACGGGTAGTTTGATCCAAGGATCATTGACGTCGTGCCTGAGAAATCGTTCAACGGCTTAGGGGATGGTACTACTTCTCCCAGCTCAGTGTTCATCCTTCTGAGAGTATCGCGGAAGATGATGTTGACCATGCTGCCTATATTGATGAGAACTCTGGCGACTTCGAGATCTCTTATCACGAGATCGATGACGAGTGGATCGCAATGGGGCTTATCGATCCCATCGGCTTAATCTTCTTCGAAGGTGATCTCTCCTTTTGGGACGTCCCGGAATGCAGACCAGTTGGGCAAGTTTTCGCTTGTCTCAGCCTTACGCTGATAAGACTTGATGGCTAAGATGGTGTCACCACAGTACTGCGATCCCCCGATGATTATGTTAACTGTGCCGCGGTTATTGTCCTTACCCTTCTCAACTTGCCTTCTTCCACGCTTTTATCCTGATTGGTTTCCAAGGGAAGGGTTCTCTGTTTGAGGGGCCTTATCATTTTTTGGAGGGTGGTCTGAATCGCGGATAAGGTCTTTCACACTGGAAACTTCTGAAAGTTCCCCTGCGATCAGTTTCACAGCCAGTCTGGCCCCAAGAACTTTGCAGTTGATAGTTGAGTGGCCGCGGGCTTGATGGAAGGCGCAGAAGACGTTTCTCGTCGTAGCTCGGATTCTGGGTCCATGTGTTTCCTATTGTCCGGCCTTGCTCTAATCCGGAGTGAATTGCGTATCTATGTGCTTCCTGGGTTTCTTCTTCCTCAAGATGGATGTTCTTGCCGTTGCGAGGGTTTTTCTTTTTTGATTTCTGATCTGACCCTGGATCCTTCGAAGAAGTCTTGGTCATTTTGTGTTTTCGCGATAAGACCTTCGTCTCCCCTTCGATGATTATGTAGTATGTGTCCTTGTGGAGCGCGTCCTGGATCGTACGTGGTTTCTCCAGAGTTATCCACTTCCTGAGCTTTGACATAAACCAGAGCGTCTTTCGGAGCGCGTCTATGGCCACGTTGTCGCTAATTCCGCTGACTTTTGCCATAACGGTTTTGAACCATTTTATGAAGTCGCGGAGAGATTCGTCCTCTCCCTAGGATATGCTCCAGAGATAGACGTCGGAGGTTTCTTGATCTATAAACGTTGAGTACTGCTTGAGAAACTCCGAAGCCAGTTGGCAGAAACTTCCGATTGGATTTCGACTTAGGCGAGAGAACGATTCGAGCGCTTCCCCTCGGAGATTTTTATGACGAAGAGGCGGCATTCGCCGGCGTCTCTTCGCTTTCTCTTAACTTGGCTCTTCCCATAGCAATCTGGAAAGCCTGCAAGTGTGCCTTGGGGACGGTTGTACCGTTGTAAGGCATCACCTTGATCTTTCCGGGTTCCAAAACTTTAGTTTCAGTGATGCGAGTTGTAAAGGGAATTTTCCGAGCCTCTTTGAGTTGTTGATTGATCTCTGGTACGGCGCTAGTAGCGTGATGGATTTGGATTTTACCGCTCTAACCTCTGCCTACCATTTTCCTGAGACTACCGTGGAGATCGCGGATCTTGGAACCTTTGCAGGCGGATTTCCGATTTTTCGGTGACTGCCGCGAGTGTTTCGAGTTAGCTTCTCCGCCCGTTCTTCCTGTTCGTCTCAGAAGAGGCTTCTTCTTGGGTCATAGGATTTTTGAACTAGGATTCCTCAGGAGCCACACGGATCCTTGTACGACGTGGATGCACCTCCGCGTCTTCATCCGTGGGCTCGGACTGACTTCTGGAATCCACCTCGACGGGCCCGATTTCACCTTCTTCTTGTTCTTCGTCAATAGGGGGAAGATCCACCGGATTTTTCCGTGTTGTCACATGAGTAGTTTGATCGGGATTTTTTCCAGAAGGTTTTCCCTGTGCCTTCCCGGATCGGTCCAAGGAAGTTGCGTAATCGAGTCTTATTCCATGGAGTCTGATTGCTCCACACGGAAGAACGTATTGGTTCTTGCTGTTAGGGTTTCAACCTGATTAGCGAGAGAACTCATGACATTGTCTTGTTCTGTCGATTTCTTTTCGAAAGTCGAGAACATCTTCTTAACCTCCTCAAATGTTGTGTTCTTTGCGTCGGCGTTAACCGCAGTGACGTTCATTGCTGGAGTGTTTTCAACGTTGTCGTCGTGAGATTTTTGGTTGTTGAGATCATGAGCTGATATGTTTGATTTAGCGATGGTGCTGAGAGTTAGATTGATCTATATCCCCCCCCCCCTCCCTTCTTGCGGCAAATTGTGGGAACTGAAATTCGCACTATCAATTTTCCGATGAAAATAGGAAAGCTACGTATACCTAACTTTCCCAGAGGTCCCAAATATCTGCTAAACCACACGCCAAGCAATTAAACAATGAGAAAAAACGAAATTATTATGAATAAGTAAAACAAAAAGAGGCAAAAGAAGATCTTATTCTGAATCAGTGGTTTTAGCGTTACAACAGGTAAGACTAAGCAGTAGGAGCCGTCGGCGAGTACCTAGTTCAAAGCTTGTAAGACCTGATTAAAACTAGTTGAGTCGCAGGTAGATAACAAGAAAACGGAAATATACCTAAATTGCCCTAAGTGATGTGTTTGCTCTGAGTAAAGAATTGCGTGTGTTTCTTTGCCTCTTCAACCTCGACGTCCTTATATATTCCTTTTAGAGGCGGTTTGCTATTTCCTTTTCTGCCTCGATCGAGTTTATCGCTTTATGGGGAATATTCCGTTTTCCTTCGATCTTCGTGTTTATCTTCGGAAACTTTACATTTCTCTTCCAAACTTAACATTTATCTTTTCCTGCAATACAAAGACAGACCGTCATAGGGATTAGGCTTAATTTTGTATAAAATCGTGAGTGGACCTGCATCCGCGTTTTAGACCTTCTCGGGCCATTTTTTTGACTTAAGCGTTTTTAACGATTTATCGAAAGAGTGCTTCAGAAACGACATCGATCCCAAAGAAAGTTTGCATTCCCCGTATAGTGGAGGAAGCTTTTGGTGTTTAGTTAACAGTTGTCATCTTACACGACTAATTCAAACCCTCATACGAGAAAGCATTTTCTTCAAATCGTAAAGTTCAAATTGTAACTCAGATGCAGATAAACCACAGCGATTCCTACCCGAACCCCAAAGAGGAGGTTAGGAGGACAAGATGAAAATGCATTGGTTGATCCAACTCGCCGAATGGGCAAGTTTTCCGGCTTGCTTGGTTCATCTCACCAAACAGGCGATTTAGGCCATCATGGCTTGGTCCAACTTGCCGGCCCGTTCCAACTCGCTAAACGGGCGAGTTGACTATCGTGCTTGGTCCAACTCGAAAAATGGGTTAGGGTTGGCCTATCATGCTTGCTCCAACTCGGCCGAATGGGCGGTTTGACCATCGGCGTGGTCGCAACTCCGCGCGAAATGGCGAGTTGACAATCATGCTTGGTCCACCTTAACCGTATGGCGAGTTGGATACCTTCTTGGTCCAGAACTCGCCGAATGGGCGAGTTGGACGGCCTGCTTGGTCAACTCGCGCGAAACGGGCGAGGTTGGAAACGTTGAGACTTATTGGTTTGTTTCGTTGTGTTCGATTACTTTGGGATCCGTTGCTTGAGGACTCATCGTAATCAAATCCTTCCAATAATTTTTAACGAAAACTCGATTTCTAACTTTTTTTCCCGCCCTTTGACTTTTTCTTCAAAATATTATCAACCCGTCTTTTCTAAAACGGACCATTTTTCCGAAGTTTCAGGCGTTTGTTTCCGTCTTTTAACCAATTTTGACCCCCAACAGTGCACTTCTCTGTCCGCATGCGAGAGATGTGACAAGAAGGGGTTTGACTAGTTACTTTATTATTCTCGCAAATATTTTATAATTTCCTTAGATCCTATTTATTTATAATTCACTTGCTTGAAAACCCTAAGATCTAACCCAGCTTTTCCATATTTTCATTGCGCTTTAGTATTTTAGGGAATTTCCTATTCTTAATAGACTTAAACCAAAACCACTATTTATAATTTTTCCCTGCTTAAACATTTAGTGAGTTATAGAAAATATATTGTGTGCCTTTTCTCTACTTTGTCTTCGTCCTTCAGTACTCGCCTCTTGTCATTGTGGGGGCATCTTCGTACTTTTTCCGAATCTTCCGGTAAGTACCTCTCAGGCAATGGTGCCCGGCAAATTTATGACAAGCTGTGACCTCTCTCGACAGGTGCCGAAGTAGTAATCTAAGCAAGCGTTTTATGTTAGGATCCTTAATAATGCATGGTCTCTAGTGCTAGTTGCATGGGTTAAACTCATCGTGAGTCGAAAAGACTCTGCATCTTAATTAAGCAATTCAGTAAACCACATGTTAATAGATCTGCTCAAGCACGCTTTGTCAAGATTATTTTGGTATCAAGTTGAGTCGAGGAGCAAGCGCATAGCCAGATAGTAAGCCAGCAATTGTGAGTAGGGTGCTATCTACGCGGATTCTCATCATAATCACTATTTCATTACTCTATACCTCGTTTATTGGTATCTAAATATGATTCCTTTAAGGAAAATTTTTCTTATTCACATTATCTATAGTGCAGTTGGGCTCCTTAGTATGTGTGAGTAGATATTAATCGCGAAATTCTCACATAAGCAATGATGGTAAATACTATGACTCGCTCTACATGAATTTAACAAAAGACGTGGGGATAATTCGAAAACGAATCACTAGTCTGCGTAAGAAATACGCTCAGAGTGCACATTTCGAGTCGATTCAAAGTCAAGTGCAGCAGCATATTTACTAAATACAATAGCGTAGCGCCCCTGAGTGGAGACAGTCTTTTACCTACATTGTATCCACATCCGATGCGAACAACACACAACACACTCGGCAATCGAGAGAGACTCTAAGTACAGTAAGTATACACGACGCTTTACGATGCTTGAGATCCTTTATTGGAGTTTTAAGTACGTAGACTTGCATCACGAGGCGAACGAATCTGGATGACCTGTGAGGAGAGGAGATCGAGTTGTCGTCAATGACCCAGGCTAGGTCATGGAGAATTGATGAACATGGTCTCAGAGAGGAGCTGACAATTTCGCTGTTAACCATAAGTTAGAGATGCAAGCCAGCGAGCTAGAGCAGGTGAGCTCAAATCCGTGAAAAGTTCCTAATCTCCCCGAGACATAGACATTCACTGAACTACAACATACTCTACCAGAGGTGTCATAGAGTCATAAAGTGTGTAATTAGCACCACTCAGATCCGCTATTCTATTTGCTTTATGAGCATTGCCAGAGGAAGGAACGGAGCTGTTGGAGGATTAAAAGTAACACACTTCTATCGACACATATGGTTGGAAGACTACCTATCTATATGTGATCGCCGTCATAGTGTAGACATACACTCTAATAAGATTATCTGGGCAGGGTATTTGAGAAGGTAATCTTGTATTTGCGTATTAAAGCTATTCAGAGTATGATATTGAATTTTGGGATTCAACGATACTTGTAAAATGTACCTTGACTTTACTCGCGCACGAAGGCTATCACATGTAATGCTTAACGCATAGACCTAACCACCAGGAATAAACTGATCATCTCATGAGGCACGAGACGCGTCATAAATCGCAATTCCTACCGCAATCTGTGCCTCTCCTCTGATTGGTGGCGCGATGCAAAGGACTTTGAGAAGCTCAGCGAATCGCTCCGACAGTTGTTGATACACATAAAAAGCCTGAGAGAATGTATGTGCAGACCAGCTTCTTTTTTGTCTTCAAGACTCCGAGAATCATCTTCTACGAGCGCAGAATGTTAGGATCTTCCGAAAGGCACAGCATCATGGTGCATTTCTCAAACAGCATGCAGTGCCAACATTAAACTTACGGGTACCTTCTTGAGATGGATACTTGATACTGGCATTGAAATTGTGCTCAAGACTGTCACTGTCTCACTAACACAACTAATGAGGGAATTTCAGCACTTAGGATTCCGTAAGAAGAAAAAAACCTATTGAGAACTTGGCGTCTAGCATTAACCGAGCGCAGATTCACTGATTAACGAGCGGCAATAGAGAGTCTAGCTCTAGCTTTGGCTAATGACCAGAATCCCGATCGAGAGTCACACTAGCAATAGGGCTAGACAGTGTTCTAGAGAGTGGTGTTGTGCAGAGGACCAGAATGGTTATGAGAAGCCTAGTTACCAATTGAATGATAGTTGGAAACTGTGTTGTACACAAGAGACAGGAAAATCGAGCTTAAGTACACAACACCGCATTACTCTCGCTGTTGGTCGCGCCGATATAAGTGCGGCTAGAGACTACTAGAGCATAGAGGTTGCTGCACAGCCAAGCATGTGAGAGACACCTCAAAAGCCAACCTTGACCTTTAGGGATGCTCTTAAATAAAACTACTGGCCTATGACTTCCATCGCCGTTGAAAGACGAGAGAACATGTTAGAGATAGCTCTGTACATCAACCTCAGCACAAAAGTGCTGTAGGAGATTCTCAAGCCACTCTATGCTCGCTCACACGAAGTTTGTGACCAGAGAGCTGGCAAATGGGTTCTTATTGGAATATCACTGCAGCCATTAGCGCAATTGACATTGCACGATATCCTTCGCTTTCTTCAGATAACATCACTCTTCAGATCCGCTACTCTCTTTGAGAGAGAGTGTGTTGAGAGGAAGAGTTCGCAGAGTGAGTTAAGGAACAGCTTGGGCAAGAAGAAGATCGATTGTTTCCCCGAGGTTTTATAGTAAATTCGCACTTGATTGTCATTATTCTCTGGAATAGCTTTTTTCACTGGGATTCTTTCTGAAGCGAACACACGTGCTTTTCTCGCTTGAGGTGTCACTAATAGACTATGTCGCTGTAAGATGACAAACTTGTTACACTAAAAATCACCAAAAAGTCTGGCTTTCCTCAACTATAGAGCGCCGATGCGGAATGTCGAAAACCGAAACCCTTCAGTTTTGATGGATATAGTAATGGTCCTTGTGTGGTGTACGTCTCTGGGAAGCACACTTCGCAGTCACTCACGAGAGATATGTCATTATAAAAACCGACATCAAGAGTCAAAGAAGCAGAATAGGCAGTCTCGATCTGAGTCCAAGTCTGAATAGCAAGAATAGTTATGTCCAGACGAGATATCTCGCGAGTATTGGTATGACCAGCACTATACACCAGACACAGCACTGTATATCACCTGAGCTCAAATAGCACTAAGTTGATAAAGTGCATTAAAGTACCTAAGAATACACTTATCCGAGACGGAGGAGAATACAATGAATTCCTATAGTATATTGGCGCATGCGTAGAGCAGGCAAATTGACGAAATAGAATAGTATGTGTGCATTAAGTGTTAGAGAAGAGAAGATGTTAAAGTTTCACAAATTGGTGAAATAGAATGAAACACCGAGAAGATCGGATGAGAAACAATTGCGTATATATTACTCATGTAAATCCCTCCATAAAGAGGCAGATTAAGAACTCGGAGGATAGCATAGAGGAAGAGGTGTCAGTACAAAATAGGCGACATCAAGCAAACACGCGAACGCTGAGAGAAAAGCGAACCTCGATCATCAATCTCAAGAAAGAAGTGGATGCCACCATCTGAAGGTTTTTGTTGAGTAGTATCGCGCAAATATGTGTGAAATACAAACCCGCGCACGAGGCTCACTACACACGTCTCATCCTCCAGATGCTACAGAGTATTGAGTCAGCAGCCAAAGCAATCATGCCTAGAGCTATGGCAGAGAAGCTGATGTATTAAAGGTGGGGCTAATCAGTAGACTTTCAGTGAGTCAATCATTTAGGTAATATTTCCGTCTTTTCACACGTGTTTTGATGATTACCTGGCGCACTTCCCAAACGACGTTGAAATCTCGGATCGGGATATACCAGGAGACTTGTTAACTTACGCGTTATCGCCGGACGCTCCTACTATATAGATGCTGTTACTCTATAGTGTTGTTAACGTCTTAATATAAACTCACTGATTAGAATTAAGATTCTTCTTTTGTCTCTTCTTTTGTTTATCTTATTTTCCATACTTATTTTTTTTTTTCGTTATTTTTTTTTTTTTTTTTTTTTTTTTTTGTTCATTTACTTATTTTTTTTTTTTTCTTTTATCTTTTTTGTTTTTTATTGTTTTTTTTTTTTTTCTCTTTTTGTTTTTTCTTTTTTTTTTTTTTTTTTTTTTATTTTTTTGTTTTTTTTTTTTTTTTTTAGTTTATTGTTTTTTTTTTTTTTTTTTTTTTTTTTTTTTTTTTTTTTTTTTTCCTTTTTATTTTTTTTGTTTTTTTGTTATTTTTTTTTTTTTTTTTTTTTTTGTTTTTTTTTTTTTTTTTTTTTTTTTTTTGTTTTTTTTTATTTTTTTTTTTTTATTTTTTTCTTTTTTTTTTTTTTTTTTTGTTTTTTTTATTTGTATCTTTTTTTTTTTTTTTTTTTTTTTTTGGAAATGCTCCGGAAGAGCATTAAATGGACTCTTTTTTTTTTTTTTTTTATTATTCTTTTTATTTTTTTTTATTTTTTTTTTTTTTTTGGTTTTTTTTTTATGTTTTTTTTTATTTTTTTTTTTTTTTTTTTTTTTCTTTTTTGGTTTCTTTTTTATTATTTTTTTTCTTTTTTTATTTTTTATAATTGTTATCTTTTTTTTTATTTTTTTTTTTTTATTTTTTTTTTAATATTTTTTGTTGTTTTTTTTTTTTTTCTTTTTTTGTTTTTTTTTATTTATTGTTTTATTTTTCTTTCTTTTTCTTTTTTTATTTTTGATAAAACAAAGTAAACTGTTTTTTTTATATTTTATTGTTTAATTCCTGTTTAAAGTCAAGACAAGGCTACCCTGTAATTTATAATTGGGTGATGATCCAGGTTTTAATTACTACATGCTTCTGCAATGAAAGCAAGGGGAGGAGTCTGAGGAGATAGCATCGATCAATACCCGACCCTTGACATCAAGTCGATGACACCTACATTTCAGACACTGCACGGAATCCACCTTCAGAAATTGATCGATACCCAACTTTCCACAATCGGTCGATTTCACCTCAACCATCGACCGACACTCATGCGACAGATCAGAACGAAAAATACAATCCAAAAGACACTTGCTACCACTTTGAAAACAAGTACTGTGAGATGGCACCAGAGTACACCAACGCCAGATTACACATGAATTTACCAGAAGAAGTAGCTAAGCACTGATATATTTAGTCTGAGTTCTGGGTTGAACGAAAACAAAGATCCAGCATTGGCTAGATTAGACACGTCTACCATTGAATCAACGGTCTCATCAAATATGGATCAGAGCTTTTGACAACAACAACCGTAGAAGATTTCATTGGAGAAGAAGATGAGTATGGAGTTTTACAGAGATGAAAATGGCAAAGCACGAGCCATGGATGGCATAATCATCAATGTGTGTAAGGAGCGGCATCAGGGAGATTCTTTAGAGAGCCAACATGCATGGAATATACTCATCTATGTTTGCCAGAAGTATGCAGGCAGACATTCGCAGGGCCAGACCAGACACATCAACTTACAGCAGACAAGAAGTTGACAACATGGTACAAAGAGTTACAGAGCCCAAGATAATGATTATGGATGACTATTACAAGAGGCTTGATTACATGTACCAACACGTTCAAGAACAGTGTTGGCAGGTTAACCACGTGCATGGAAGAGATGAAGCAGAAGATGGACTACACTCATCAGATTATTCAACAACAACAATCAGTTGAAGCAGTCTAGTTTAGCAGTGAACGACGGAAAAACTATGCCATCGATTGATAGTCAACACACAGCATTCCGGCAGAGGTTGGTAAACACAGAACTTATTGGAAGACAATCTTGATGTAGTTTACCTTTCTCAAAACTTTGATGAGGAGATAGTACTAATCAGATTGGAGATGATATTGCAAGAGACCATAGCATGCCAGGCTTAAAATGATGAAAGGATACATTCAAACACTCAAGGAAAGGATGAGTACAAAGGAGACTGCTCAGATAAGATGGACAACCATAGAACCATAGGAGAAGAAGCTGTGAGGAGCTTCATCAGCTGCATGTTTTGAGACAAACAGAGAGTATGTGGATACCCCACATTGGTTCGATGAACGAACGCCTTCTAGCTCCAACAAGTCGAAACGTTGAGCTTAAGACTATAACCAAGCGTTAAGTGGGGGAAACGCATTGATGTAGTAAGTTTTAATTTGCGTTTTTCATTATTTAGTTGTCAATTACGGTTTTATATTAATTACTTTAGGTTTTCAAAGGAGTACAAAGTTTGAAACCACCATCGGTCGACATCCAAACCACTTCACCACCGCGTTGACGGCTTGGATGATTTACCATCGATCGACAATCATCACTAATTCATTCGGTCGACACTCCTTCCGGAGTTAGGTAACCTCGAATTCTCTCTAACTATTACTTATGATTAGTTTTCCCTAACGGATCCAGACGGGATATCACTGGATAGTATATTTGAAGTCTGGGAGGTTTGCTGATGCTTTTATTTATTTTGAGATTTTATTTGTTATATTTACTTAAGGTTTTTCAAAAACATTTTTATGAGTCAAGAAGTGGATTATGATTCACAACTTATTTGTTGACTAACCACATTATAGCACCTCTCTTAGACATTACTAGCAGATGCCAAAGTGGATCATCCTGCCATTAAATCACACTTACTAAGAAAAGTTCTAAGGAACCAAAGCTGATCTCTAACCTAATGCCTGACTATGTTTCTTGCTTTGGCTTGGCATACATCGCGATCGGATTCCTTCTGCATCGTGTGTAAGGTACTAGTCTGTGTATTTCTGATTCCCTTCTCTCTTCTCTTCAACATCTATAAAAAGAAAAAGATTGAATATGATTTCCAGAGATGTGAAGGGTAGGTATATTACCATGATCCACTATTCTAATTCAAATGAATGATCACACATTGTTTGAAAGCGAGGGGTATGTACATTACCGATGACCCCACTATCGCCTACAACTTTTCCTAAAAGTTTTTTAAAAAAGAGAAGAAATCGAAAATAAGATGGCAAGATGGACTGCTATCAGGCATCAGTGTCCATAGAGTTGAAATGTAAAAGATTAAGAGAAGGGCAGAAAAAAGGGAAGGAAAGGGATAAGGAAAGACTTATAATACCTGTGCTATGCAGATTTGCAGAGTTGAGTACACGTGTCCTTTGTTCGATACTCCCAAGGTAAAGCCTGCACTTATTTTTATGCAAAGAATGAGACAGTAGAGGGAGAGTGTCAAATTAGTATTGTGTTGGGTTGCTGACATTAATGGATTTGGTTGCTATACTAGATATGGCACTATAGAGTTTCTCTTTGAATTAGCATTATTGATGTGCGTTGCAATATAGATAAAGTGTGATAGTTTAATTATACATTATGTGAGCCCCTGCTTTTCAAACTCTTTTCACATGCTACTTTGTTTTGCTTGAGAACAAGCAAATTTAGTCTAAGGAATTGAATATACCTTGTTATTACAGTAGACCATTCATTTGGACACTATTGGAGTCTATTATGCGCGTCTAGACTGTGGTTTAGAGTATTTACAGGTCCAGGTACGTATTGGAAGTATATGGAGATCATGGGAGCTTGTTAGAGCATTTAGAAGAGATATCAGTAGCTGTTCACATTCAGCAAGTACGTGTCGCAGCTAAGCATGACCATCGATGACCGGAGACATCCTTGTTGTCGATCGACGACCCACTCGCACAGTATTGGCCGACTTCAAGCCCAAGTCAAGATGAATTACGTGAATGCCCAGGACGAGTTTTGACCTAGTTTATATGGGTTCTGCCATTATTTAGGAAGACAATAACGTTTTATTTACAGATTTTAGTTTTCTTGAATTGAGCTTTTTAGTAGTTTAGGGGAGAGATCTGAACTCATTCAAGATCTACATTAGAAGCCCATTATTATTCTATACATATATTATTTAGCTCACCATGTTTTCTTTGATCATGTCTAAGTAATTCACTGTTAGATTTATGGTTCATAATGGTAATGATGAATTAGCCAAAATAGGATTGCTAGGATGAATATTATCAATCTTTGGAATTGTGTTTAAAGCTAGCATTCTAGAGTAGCTAACTAGGAACATACTAACATGGACAACTTTGAGACGTTAGGTTTTGGTGCCAGAATTGATTTCATTGAGCTAGGTTGTTAGATGCATGTGAGAGTTGGTCTAATAGCGGTAGTGGATGGAACTTCTTGCCTGATTAAGCATCGATGGACATCAGGCTACCGTTGATCGACGGTGCACTATCTGTCAACATACGAGAGTTGGGAAAAGAGAGGGTCAAACTTGTTAAGATTTACTGTTCTCACATATTAACACATTCCCTGGCATCCATCCATTATACTTCACTTGCCTGAAACCCTAGATTGACCACTTTTCCATATTTGCATTCGCTTAATATTTTAGATAATTTCATGTTCCTGATAGACTTACAACCAAGAACATTGATTATAGTTTGCCTAGCTTAACAATTTGAGTTATAGAGAATCTATTGTGTGCCCTGGCTCGCTGTGATTTGAATTTAATAAGTACTGCAAGTTGACCTCTCTTGGCAGAGTAGTTGTGAGGTAATGATAGATGCATTATTAAGAACATAACCCTTTTAAAACCGTACGCTGTCAGGAATTTATCAACAGTGGAAAACAGCCTTGGCGTCGAGAGATGTGGGCGAGTCCCTAATTCTAACACCTAAGACTTGAAATCTAATTTATTGAACTCTCGATAACAAAACTGAGCTTGCAGAGAAGTTTGATGTCCATTGCGTCCTCTCTCCCATTGCTTCTCTTATATAAGATCTTCAAGGTCGGTCACTTTCATTTCTGCACCCAATATCCAAGTATCCTCGCGGAATCTACTATCTTCTTGATTTTCTATAATTTGTTCAGGAACTGACATTATCTATATTCTAATTTATTCATGCGTATCGGTAGACCGCCATATCGTGGACTCATTCTCGTCTAAAACTCTGGTAAGTGGGTCTATTATCTCCTTTTAGACGCCTTTCGGGTCTTCTGTGATTTAAGTGATTTTAGCGATTCTTTCATAGAAAGCATCCTCGTATGATTACATGATGCTGTATCCATAAAAATACGCCAATGTGTATATAGAGATAACATTGGTGTCTAAAGTTAACCGTTATATATTTTATACGATTGTACTCGTAGTTTACGAGAAACAAGCCTTTGCGATTTTACTGTAAATTTCAAAGGAAACTCGAATATATAGGCGAAACAATAAACAGG